>WMED01024606.1:0-11190 GCA_019650415.1 Pipa parva | reverse complement strand
GTCCTGCACACGGACATCAGCGAGTGCTTTAAAGGGATTCCAGTCTCGGCGAGGTTTTGCCACTGACACTATGGCATCTCAGGAAGGTAAAAATTAATAGTTAATGAATTACCATACACAGTTACAATACTTACAGCTCATGGTGTACGCTGTCAGTAGAAAGCACTGATACTGGGCATGAGAGAGAGACCAAGGGGGGAATTCACCATTCAGCGAAGTGAGCTCCGAATCCTTCAGCTCACTTCGCAAATGGTATTATGCGCTCGCTGATGTCCTGCACGCGGACATCAGCAAGCAAATTATAGGGATTCCAGTCTCGGCGAGGCAACTCTTTTGCTCTCGCCGAGACTGGAATCCCTTTAATGCGCTCGCTGATGTCTGCGTGCAGGGCATCAGCGAGCACATAACACCATTTGCAAAGTGAGCCAAAGGATTTGGAGCTCACTTCGCTTAATGGTGAATTCTCCTCCAAATCCATATAAAAAAAAAAGAAAGTCAATGTTTCAGCACTTTCTTTATCAATTGCTTTTGCTGGGTTAATTACACCTTTCAGAGTTAAAAAAAAAAACAAACAAAAACTGGATGACAGCTTAAAGGTTCTGATTGGTTATTTGGCATTATCCAGCCTGTCAGTCAATTCCTTAACACTGAACAGGAAGTGGCTGAGAGAGGGGAGGAGCTTCAGTAACAAACTGGTACTAAATTGTGAAGGGTGGAAATAAATAAATAAATTATATGACAGAAAGCATTTATTTAACTTTTATTTAACAGTGCCAAACAGACAGCAAATAACTGTTGGTGCCTAAACTGTTCCTTTAATTAGAGATGGTCTGTAGTAGTCATACTCAGGCAGCTCTGGCCCTATCGGCGCCCTAGGCAACCCCTCACCCGGTGCCCCTCGTCCCTTGCCCGTGGCCCCCACTCACCTCCAACACCGCCATCCAGCTGCGGCTCAACATTAAATCACCCAATTGGCAGCCACAGCTATACTTCACATCCCCCGACAAGCAGCCGTGGCTGCCAATTGGGAGATTTAAAGTTGAGATGCGGCTGGACGGCGATGTTGGAGGTCTGAAAAAAAAAATGGTAGGGGCGCACCTAGCATTTGCCTACTCTGCCTAATGGCAGAGCCGGCACTGGTCATACCTATGGGTCCTGTTTCATTTTTGTTGAAGTAAGTATACTAGACCCCACTTGTCTATAACAATGTAAATAAGTTTGTGTTGTGAACCCAGAGACCTCTTTAGAAATTATTTTCCTTTGAATAGCATCCGCACACATGCTCAGTCTGCAACTCTGAGGGACTGGGGTAAATTAGGGTGACTAGAAAGACGGGGACTGTCAGGTAACTAAGGTTTGTAATGTGAAATATGGTTGATTTTTGTTTATCTTTAATCTGGATTATGAGTAAGAAAGCTCTATCTGCAGTTTAGAGTTTTCATATTATGAAAATAACAGTGGCTATTTCTCCACCACACTACAGGGCTGGTTAACATCGTACTGTGATGCATACTATGGGCTGCTATTTGTTTTCTAGCTGTGTTGTGTACAATCAAGCTGATTTTTATCTAATTAGTTCATGGCTGTTCTATAAATATTGCTTGTAAAGAGATGATGTTACCAAATCATCTTTTTTATGAATTAAAATAATATACAGGATTTATAACCAATATGTAATGCATATATCTGTATAACACAAGGTTATCTTCAGCAAAGAGCTCTTACACCGCACTAAATCCATAGATTAGATAGAACAAATAATATGAAATAGTTCCTCCTGGGCAATAAAGATTTAGATAGGATATATAGCAGCAATGCAGTACTCAAGAGGAAAGATATGGTTAGCTTATTAAATAGGAATTTTTAGTTTCATTGGGATAAGGTGGAACTAATTTAAATATAGATCTAATGGATGAACTCTTTATTTACCTGCAGTTTAGGATTTCACCTCATCTCATTAATGCTGTATACTGCCTTAGCCATGTGGAATGTACCTGAGCTGATTACCATGCAGGTAAAAGAGATGTTTAGGCAACTCTCTTTAACACCATAAATCTCTAGTCTCCCATACTGAAGTGAATGACGAATCTTTGTAAAGCGCTGCGTAATATAGTAGTGATATATAAGAATGAATAATAATAATATTCTGAAATCTTTGCACTGGCTCCCTGTCTCATCCCGGATTGAATACAAAATTCTTCTGTTAACTTATAAATGCCTTACTGGTCAAGCTCCACCATACTTAACAGGAACTTATAACCCCCCCAAACATCAGTCCGTACCCTCAGATCGACAGGTAGTATGCTCCTTCAGATGCCCCCCACTAAACTTCGAACCATGGGGGACCGAGCTTTCTGTTCAGCTGCACCATGTCTTTGGAACTGTCTCCCGGTTCAGCTTAGATCAGCGCAGAGCATAGACATTTTTAAAGCTCAACTTAAAACTTTTCTTTTTAGAAGGGCATATAATTGTTGACACATTTTGACTTTTAGTTTGTTTTATTGCCTTTGATGATTACTATCCTGTGGCACTTTGAGGTTTTGTTAAAATGAAAAGTGCATTGTAAAAAAAATTTATTATTATTATTAATACTGTAAGGTTGATAATGAATTAGTTCAGCATTTCACTTAAGTGCACTATTGCAGGCTGTACTATGTATGTAAGCATTTTAATAATTAGGTCTTTTACACTGGCGATGTTAAAGGTGTTTGTTTCTAGATAAATAGGATGAAACCTCCTAGATGCAAGTAAAGATCCTTCTGTTTGTTTCTAATAGAATCCAATGTTTTTTTCTTCCAAATATATTTGACTTCGCTTATCTTGATTTCTCAGACTATATTGCTTCAGTCCAAGGACAGTTCATACCTGCAGGAGCCAGATCACACTGAGGATATTCCATGCTTTTAGTACAGAAAAATAGGGAGCTGCGAATAGCCTTAAAGTATGGCTATACAACTGAGCAATCTCTTGACATAAAATTTAAAATTTCTATCCTAATGAATTTTTAGGTTTCAAGTGCATTTAGATGGGAAACCTTTCCAGTATACACTAGCAATGTTAAAACCAAATGCTTAATATTGTGTGGTTCACCCTTATGCTGCCCAAACAGTCAATGCCTAGACTCCATAGGACCTCTGGACGTGTCTTATCCTATCTGCCACCAAGATGTTAGCAGCAGATCATTTTTAAATACCATGTAAACTGCAAGGTTGAGCCTCCATGGATTGGGCTTGGTTTTTACAGCGCATACTACAGATGCTGCATGTTGCTATACCAGTACTATTACAAGGTTACATTATAACATGCTGTTTTAGAGATGTTCTGATAAGGGGGGGTTATTCACTAAGGTGCGAGTTCGAATGTCAAATTCGCAACCAGCGGATTCCCATAGCAAATCCGCGCCAATTTCCAAATTGTAAAGTCGCAACAATTTTTTAATGTTAAGATTGTGACAATTTTCCCACAATAAAGTCGCGACTGCGACAATATTCTCATTATAGAGACGCGACTGAGACAGTAGCAGCCTATTGTAAAAATGAAAAGACAGACCTGCAGGACTGTCCGTACAGTAACAGCGCCTCACACACCAATACAATGAAAAAAGTCGTTAGGTAGTCCCAGCAGCAGTCCAAGGGATATCTTTGCCTTGATATCCTAAACAAAGGAACTGGAAGAGACTCCTGCTTCTTGTCAGGAGTGCGGCCACCGCACTCCTGACAAGAAGCAGGAGTCTCTTCCAGTTCCTAGCAGCCTATTGTGACTGTCTTTATCTGGCGAATTCGCACCTATACACAACAATTCGGACTTTAGTGAATAACCCCCTTAGTCTTTGACCATCATTGTTTGGCCCTTGACAAAGTACCATCATAACAAAATATTCAGTGTTATTTACTTCACCTGTCAGCTGTTTAATGGTATGACTGATAGTTGTACACAGTGGAACACTGATAAGCAACAGATCCTTAGTCACATGTTAATATGTTGTTATGACCTTTAAAGGGATTCTGTCTTTGAAATGAAAAAGGTTTCATATTTCTAAATCATGTTACATAAGTTATTGTTCTTTTTTTTTTTTTTTTTTTTTTAGAAAAGCATTTTTCTCTAAAGCAATCACTTTGTGTGCTTGTGTTGTGGAATATAGTTTCAGGTACACCCAGACAGAAACAATAAAGACAGTGACAGATGAGCACATTCATGAAAGCAGCAGCGATGATAAACCAGAGACGCAACCTAAACGGACAAGAGCCAGAGTCAAGCTTGCAAAGTGGTGTCCAGGCACCCTAGACTAGACCTAAACTCATGACTAGCAAAGAGTAGCTGTCTTGACTGGGTTTAAATGGGGAAAGTGCTGAGAGAAGTCCAATTATGAGCAGCAGTGGTAGCAAAGTTATATATCTCTGAAGAGGTTAGCTGTCAATGTACATCCAGAGAGTAGTAATCCTTGTTTTCCCACTCCATGCTGCTTTTGGCATTGTGGGCCATTTTATTCTCGAGCAAGTATTATCTATGGATCAGTACCTATACATGTCTAGCCATGGAGGAACTGCACAGGATCCAAAGCAAATTCAAGTTTTCCCCATGCCAGCAAGTAAGCATCACTGCTAAACATAGGCATACACAGGCCGTTTCATTTTTTCAAGAAAAAAATCTTAAAGGAACAGTCTGGGCAAAATTGAAAAAAATGCATATGTTAGTAAATACGAATTACTAACTTTTATTAAATGCAGTTTATTTTTTATTCTAAGGTGTCCTGGAGCTGAAACGCGTTTTTCTCCCTTTCAGCGTGCAGCCCGACACCGGCATCTCCTAATAGTCACATGGGAGAGCGGCGCATCATCAACCCGTCTCCCCTTGATGCGGCAGCTCTCCCATGTGACTATTAGGAGAAGCCGGCACCGGGGCTGCACAGTGAAAGCAGAGGATCACAGTTGTGAAGAGTTTCAGCTCCAGGACACCTTAGAGTCGGCGGCACAGATGAAGATGGAATCGTAAACATGGAAGTGCTTCTAAACAGGTAAGGTATTTCATTTTAGGGGCAAAATTGAAAATAAAATGCATTTAATAAAAGTTAGTAATTCGTATTTACTAACACATGCATTTTTTTAAATTTTGCCCAGACTGTTCCTTTAAGGCTAGGTTCACACTCATGTTTTTATACGTGGCGTATATACAAGCCACTGTTCCTGATGTCTGCAGTGTATCTGCCTGCCCTGGTTGCTCTCCTGGAGATTCCTCTGATTGCCAGTAATGGCAAAACGCTGTATGCTGCCATTACTGTGTGCCTGGGCACACCTTGTGCGCGCATCTATGCTGTTGAATGACCATAAGGCAGAGAAATCACAGTAAATGTTCACACACTATTTGCCCTCCCATCTAGTCAAACTGCATTTCCCTATAGAAACAAGCTATACATATGCATTCGGCATATCAATCTAACAGACTGTTTAGCCAATGAATAGTTTATTGTAAATTTAAATCATTTATGCTTTGTGGTACCCAGCAAAGCATAACTTAAACATAAGGCCTCCTGTCCTTTTAAGTCAATCGAACAATCATTCTGCAGCCACGTTATATTTATTGGTTCAATGATATGTTTGGTACAAACTCATAAAGCATGAGATGGTTTTCTGCTGCTGTTGGTGTTGTGTGCATTGAGTATATTGCTGTTGATTATATATCTGGGGAATAATATTTCAGCGCAGAGGCATAGCATACTTTAGCTAAGCAAGACTTGGAAATCGAAAACTTCTTAATACTTTTTTTAAATATATTTCCAGAATAAATTATTACTGGGTCTATCAATGAAATATAAAAAAATTATATTACCACGTAAGAGTCAATTATTAAAATAAGACTATTTTTTATTTTTGCCTGGATTTGATTAAAGACAGATTTGGTGTTAAATATATCTCACTTTAAATAATCAAACTTCATTTCTAACACACCCATATTCAGTACTGTACTGTTTATATAACTGAAGCTATGCAATCTTCATAAAACTATCATTTAAAAATACCATTTTGGGCCTTTGTGCAGTTTTATCTAATGCAGTGGTGACCACGTTGCACTGATGAAAATAATAATTTGTTTGCAACAATATGGCTTATTCATGAAAATGCAAACAGTTGTTTGGGTTCATAATGTAAACATAATAGTTATATAGACACTAAAGTTACATTTGATGGTTGTAAGCTCTTAGATACAATGAAAAATTATTCATATTGATATATGAAACCAGATAATGCAATTAATTGTTAGGCAAATGTCAGGATCTTACACTAATTTCATGGTTTTCACAGTAGATACACACATCAAATAACTTGGTTCAGGTTAGATATTTGTTTGTGAGGTTGTGGCACTTTGAATGTTGCAGAAATTACACTTCAGGTATTTTAGACAGCAAAGAACGTAACTTACAATTGAAGGATTGAGTAATTTGTAGTTACCCTTTAAATGAGTCCACTGGAACTGAATTCACTGACTCTGGGCAGACAGTATAGAGGCCACACTTCCTTCTGGTGGAAATCTGTGGGCTGGTTTTTGTCTGATATCCTCTATACACTACAGGTAGTCCTCGGGTTACAACGGTCTCGAGTTACATCGTTTCGGGGTTGCGACGCTTTATACAATGCCTCATTCCGACTTACATACGTGCAACTACGTGCAGCGGCAGAAGAATAGAGTCAAGTTCTGTACACTGTACCCAGTTAAACGAGGAAAACAAGTCTACTGCACACTATAACACCCTATGATCCGATTTGCGTTGAAATTCGGTTTACGACGCCGCGTAAGAACGGATCAACGTCGTAAGTCGAGGACTACCTGTATTCCCTAACACTGAATGCCTTTACTAGGTGTCTGCAATCAGCAGACTCTTGGGTAAGTAACCCACTGCCAATTCTAGTTTGGGTAAAGGCTTTCCAGCTAGCTGGTGTTGTCTCACTTCTGAAATGGCTATTAAATATGGCTTCTATCTAAGCCTAAGTAGATGGAACCTGCCACCAGCCCAGGACTGAACAGTTTCCCTCCAAAGGAGGGAGTAAGTAAGATTAAGAGATGATGAAACTAAAAAAAATTATGGGGGTTATTCACTAAAGTACGAATTGTTGCATATAGGTGTGAATTCGCCAGATAAAACAGTCGCAATAGGCTGTTACTGTGGCAGTTGCGTCTTTATAATGAGAGTATTGTCACAGTCACAACTTTATTACGGGGAGATTGTCGCAATCTTAACTTTAAAAATTGTTGCAACTTTACAGTGGGGAAATTGTCGTGGATTTGCTATGGAAATCCGCTGTTTGAGAATTCGACAGTCGAATTTGCACCTTGGTGAATAACCCCCATTATAAGTTCAATATATCATGACAGTAAATTACACTAAAATAACACATGTGATATACATGAAATGTCCCACTGGGTTACAACAATATATGTCAAATGCTTGTGGGAGACTGGACTGTTCCTTTCAGATTTTAGAAACCAGAAAATCTATAAAAAAAAACATTTGATTAACTAAAAATATTACCTCTGATAAAATTTCAGTTTAGTGTATTTTAATTATTGAAAGGAAAGCAATTAATAAAGGATCTGAGCACTTCTGTAAAGTGTGTGTAAAGTATGACTGTAGGATGCAGGATGTAAGCTCTGAAGCCATCAGACTGGCTATTACCATGCTGACTGGTTTTTTTTCACTAAAGTCCAGTAGAGGGTGCAATGTGACTGGTTCTAAACAAGTAGATTGTCTAGGACAGGTAATCTTGTGATTGAAGAAGAGAAAGAGCCTTATTTTTAAAGCTATAAGGAGCTTCACACACATTTCTTCTCATTGAGATCATGTTGCCTATATCTTAAATACATATCTAATGTAGATAAAATGCAGACAAACTCTTTCCAGATTATGCAGATTTTACAATGATTACAGTCACAATTCTCATTTTTATTGGACACTTTTTAATACATTGAGACATTAGTATAACCTCTGCATAAATGGTTTGTGTCTTATTAAACAATATGATAAATGGAATGAGCACAAGCAGCTGCAAAGGGCTTTTACATGACTTTTTAATCCAGACACAGTTGTAATCGGGAAAAGTTATTAATATTGTAACATGCCTTTGTAAACTCTTCGCAGGTGCACATGGATATCTGGGAGTAGGGGCGGGGCTAGGATTCAACACTACATAATTAATATCATTGCTTTTTCACTATTTGCAGTATAGGTATAGTATCTCCTGGTCACAATACATATTACATATCTGCGCCCACTGTGGGACATAGGTTTAACATTTTCTAGTCTTATAATAAAAGTATTTTTGTACTGATGAAAACAAAGTTGGGAAACCCCAGAAAATGCCATAAACTAAAATAGCATTATTCATTTTCCATACTAAGAAACAAAAACTATTGCCTGTGTAGATCATAGCTAAATCACAGACCATTTCCAGCTTATACATTCAGTACCCTGCATATTAAGTCATGCCTTGCTAGAAAACTGAAAGAAAAAGACGTCAGATCATGTTCAGAGGTATTGGAAAGATGTCCTAAATTTAGCATTTCTTTTCATTGTGTGTCTATTTTTCTGCAGTGTCTGCACTGAGTTTAATTACTTAACTTCATCATTTTGTACACTTCAGTTGCCCAAGACATTTGATTAATCTTTTACAGAGAAAGAATTCAATTATAAAATCCATTTTTTATTTGTGATGGGGGAATTAGGTTATTAAAGGGCTAGATCAGAGGTGTCATACTGTAGAACTGTGTGTTTTATAACACCCAATTTCCCAAGGATCTCAATATATACTATTTTCAGAACAGTTTCTCGCCGTTGCCCATTAGAACACTGTATTATTCACACTAGTGCACAAACTTCACTCCCCTTATCCAGGTATGATTAACACACTGCTTTTTACCCCTAATGATCCAGATGTCTTTGTTGAAGGCTTCTTTGATTTCTTGTTTATTTTCTATAAAAATATTAAATTTACCTTATATTTATAAGCCCTTGTTGATAAGGGTCAAGGGGGTTATTGGCTAAAGTGAGAATTCAACTGTCGTATTCTCAAACATCGGATTCCCTTAGCAAGTCCACAACAATTTTAAAGTCATCACTGCAACAATATTACCATAGTAAAGTCACAAGTGCGACAATATACTCATAATGAAGTCGCGACAATAGCAGTCTATTGTGACTGTCTTTAGCTGGCGAATTCAGACCTTTACACAACAATTTGAACTTTAGCCAATAAGCCCCTTGAAATGTATTCTCGCCGTTATGTTGTGCTAAGAAAATATGTTGAACAAGTTCCATTTTGATCAAATTTCTGTCTGATGCCAAAATTACATTTGGAAGAATGTCTAGTCTTTTTATTTACTAGGCATAACTAAATATGCTACATTGATTTCCATACACAATAAATGTTTGTTGAGGAATACACATATCTTGTCTGTGCTTTAATAAAGGTACCCTAGCTTTCCTGGAACTACAATGTAAGTTAAACATGAACTAAAGTCTCCTAATAGATCACATTTCTTAATAAATTTAGCCTGATTTGCATGTGGAAGGTTGTTGGTTCAAATCCTGATTTTTATTTATATTTTTTTTTTTGTTTTTTCACTAAATAAGGTGGTACCTCTATTTTATGAATACAGAGAAATGATTTTGTTAAGAAATAAAGGATTTAACAAACTAATAGAAGAAGCAGAAATAGGGATTTGAACCAACAACATTCCATATAACATAAACACTATGCTGTACTTCCATAACAAGGGGAAAGTATTTGGAAAAGTAATTATTTTTATTTTTACAAGCTTCTCCTAAAGCTGCAAGAGTTTGCCTTTAGTGGACCATGTGACAATCCCCAACCAATCAAACAATATGTGTGATGACATGTCAAGGTTCATTGGCAGTTTTATGAAGATCCAACATGGCGATGACGAGATACTAGCACCAGCAGTTTTATAAGATAGCACTACAGCTCAAAGATGTTGGTTTGCTGCTTTATAATATAGTGGTTTAATCTGGCAAACCCTGTACCTTCAGCATATCAGTTATGGTTAAGGGACCTTAGTTCTTCTTTAAATACTATAAAACCTGGAGGTAGTTATAAACTGAAAGCCACAGAAAGGCGTACGATGTGCTACAGTGCATCCTGGAACTTGAAAGCACATAAACATATTTTAGATGCAAACACAATGTATGCACAGGTTTTTCTAATTATTTAATGGGCCTATATTATAATATTAAATTAAATTAAGATTATTAATTATTATACCTCTTTATCATAATATCACTTTAGTAAATTTCTTGTTTTAATTGCTAATGATACATCATATTATGTTTCTCAGGTATTAGGGGGTTATATTTACTAAGGTTTGATTTCAACTGTAGTAAAAACGCTACAATTTGTCCATTGTAAAGTTGCAACAATTTTTAAAGTAAAGATTCCAACAATTTTTCCATAATAAAGTCACGACTGCGACAATATTTTCATTATAGAGACGCGACTGCAACAGTAGCAGCCTATTGCGACTGTTTTTATCTGGCGAATTTGCACCTAAATGTAACAATTCAGACTTTAGTGAATAACCCCCTTTAATGTTTTTAGCTAACAACAGCATTATTAACACATTTGTTTAAACAGGTTCTATAGCCTCCTGTGCGCTTTGGCAACTGTATATTATTTTATTTTTTTACTTTGTATTTAATAATGGAAATTCTTACATGTGGACAAAGGCAGCTAGCATCATCCTAAATTCTCAAAAAGTGAAAGTCTCTGACTTTCCTTTCTTATCGATAGATTCACTAGGTAAAGCAAAATATGACATCAGCAACAATTCTCTCTTGTGGGAAACCTTAAATATGATTAAAAGTGGAATTGAGACCCACAGGAACTGGAACATATAATATAATTGGTAAGGATGCTGGTTTATTTGCTAATCCAAACACCTTCATTGGCTCTGTCAAAGACATTTAATACCATCAATATGTAATAAATGAAGAAGGGAGAATAATATTACCTCAAAATCAACTATTTTATTAAATATGTTTAAACAGACCTAGTGCAAACATTTAAACAGATCTAGTGCAAACATTTAAACAGATCTAGTGCAAACATTTAAATAGATCTAGTGCAAACATTTAGGGGGTAATTCACTAAGCTCCGAAGTGAGCTGCGTACTGTTCGCCTCACT
>WMED01024605.1:419-11191 GCA_019650415.1 Pipa parva | reverse complement strand
TATTTCTGTTTTAAACCAAATGCATGTTCCTTTAAGACTGATGGATTCTGGGACATGATAAATTGTATATAATTGCACTTGTATGTAGGTGGAGAAATCTTCAGTTCAGACTGGATGAGCTGAAAGCTGGGGTGCTACTTGATCCTAAGGTAGCTGCAACTTAACCCCTTACTCTCATGAACATTGTTTTTGTTAATTTGTTTTGTTTTTGCTCAAAAATAAACCTGTGCTTATTTTGCCAAGACCTAAGTGAGGACTGTTTCTAACGGCAACGACTCCCACACCCCAACAGTAGTAAAGTGATATTATGCAGGTTTTCAAATTGTCTATTGTCTAAAATACAGAGGATAGGGTATCCCTTTTTGTAATATAAAGTGATATTTTTCTTCACTGAAGAGTACCATGACCATGTAAAATTACATAGTTGCAGAGTGGAGGGAAAAGGGGTCACAGGGATTCCTACTTTAAATATTCAGACTCCAGCACTTATAATTCTTCCCCACCCTGCCAAGCACTGGGGGAAGGTGGGGGGATAGGGTCCCAAGCACCCCTTCATTTTTATTATACATGCTCTCCTAACCCTAAGGGACAGGGGGTAGGAGGAAGAGAATCAGCTCCTATATTTCTGGGAACTAACTATCCCATCTATGTGAAGAAGCCATTATCGGATGCCAAGCAAAATATTTCCACTTAATTTATACTAAATAATAATGAAAATACATGATATTCAAAATTCCAATGTTTATAATGCAACTTTTGGTAGCAAAATCCAGTTTGCAGGTGCATAAAGGAAAGATTTCTGTTTTACACATGTAACAGTTTTTGATCTTTTTATATATGAAATCAAGACAATGATTAAACACTTTTATATTTTTATTATATTAGAATTTCTATTCAAAATATATTTTTTCAAAAGATAATATAGACATATTAAACTCTACATCTGGGCTTGCAGCAATCGCAAACTAATTGAGTTTCAAAGTGTAAATTAATTTGTTCCATCCTCTGATTTGCAGACCATGATGTTGATAACCAATTGTCCATAAAATTACTTTTCATTTGTTGTGTACAATGATTTCCACATGGGGAAAAAAGGACACAGTTTTGAAAACAGAAATGCAAGTGTCCTGGTCTCTGCAGAACTTTCATTACTTGATGTATTGGCAAGAGAAAATTTCATGGTTGCTGCAGCTGCTTAATAGAATGAAATATTCTTCTCTGTACATGAATTATAAACACATGCCTGACTTCTCTGCATGGTTGTGAAGATGTCCCCAGTTACTCATACATACGAGTGTAATAACTCATACTTCTTACTCCAGTTTAGCATTTCAGGTAAAGAGCAAGAAATCTCTATAGTCACAGCAGCTTGCTATCAATCATTAAATTACCCAAGACTATATCTAACCTTCATAAAGAAGAAATAAAAATAAAGTCTGCATATATGCAATAACAAACAAAGCAGAACACAGTATTTTAAATTTAACCCGATTAAATTAAAATGTAATAAAAAGGGTTCAGGGGAATCTTGTACTCACCCTGCAAGTCCAGAGTATCTGCTCTAGGTGTACCTGGATCCAGATTAATAAAATGTTTATGCTCTGGGGAGTGTGGGAGGGGGCAGTGCTTTGAGTGAAGTGAGGGCCCTGGTGCCGATTATGAACTAAGGCCCAGGATCCTAAAGTTACTCCACTATTAGAAATATAGATAGTAAATGAAAAAAAAAGATTACCAAATTGGAAAGGATCATTGGGAAAGCTGTTTGGCAATAACAGCTTTGCAACATGTTATTCATTTTGTGAGGGTGTAGTGTTTGAGGGGAGATATTTTGCTCCAATAATGAGAATCTATCACTGACGGTCAGTCCAGGATTTATAGATCACTACAGCTATAGGATACTACAGCCTAGTTTAAAATTCAGCTGGGAGAGCTAGTCAGGTATAGTTGGTGCGGTAAACTGAGAATCTGTTTGTGTGGCTGATGCTGTGAATCCCTGTGAGAGTAACAGGGACCAGTAGATAAAGATCCTGTTATAAGACTCTGGCTGTACAGCACATAGAAATCCCAAGGAGATAACTCAAGAGAGGGAAAGGTATTCCCTGTTTTCTATCCAGAACTGTGAGTTGCAGTTACTCACTGTTTTGCTGTATAGTGACCAAGGATTTGGACTCTGAAAGTTGAGTTTGAATTTGCTTTGTTTTGCCAAGAAAGGCTGTGGTTAAGTTCCTTTTGCAAATAAATGTTGAAGACTTAAGAAACTCCATTTTCTGTGTTCTAATCACTAAATACTACAACAGTATTTGAGTCATTCCCCACAAGCTGTAATTTACAGACTTATCATCATCTTATTATGTTCCTATAGGAGGATTAAAGCCTTGTGGTTATTTCCTCTTTTGAGGGTTTACACTTCCTCCCCTGAGTGGGAGCTTTTTAAGTGTTTTTAACCTTTTATTGCTCTTTTCTGTGTGTGTTGATTTGGATTATATATAAATTGGCAATTGCTTTCAATTGGTGCTGTTTCTATCTTTTTTTACTTTCCATTTATCCTTTATCCTTGTTAGCACCATCAACGCATTTGGATTCTATTTATTACATGTGCTCACTTCTGCCCCTTTTTTTTTTTTTTAACTAATTTACAGACCTAACTATTATTAGGTGGTCTCTAACCTTCTTCCAGATGATTTTTGAACTGGATCAACTGTCTTTCTTTTCTTGAGTAGAGAGCTAAAGTAAATTGAGTAGACAGCTAAAGTGAATAGAGAGCTAAAGTAAATTGAGTAGAGAGCTAAAATAAAATGAATTGAGTAGATGTCACAGATCTCAAGGAACACACAAGGAGTTACCATAGGAACTGGGTCACCACAGCGATCCCACAACCTGTTACACCTCTGGAAGTGCTAAGGTGTACTAAACATAAAACACAGAGGGATATCGGTGCTAGTTGGTACACCTATTGAGGCACTAAGGTGTACTGTGGAAAAGAAATGTCATTCACAGCACCCCTGGGCCCCCACAAAACTATAACTCACAGCACCTCCTGGACACAGCGCAGAGTACAATATCCACTCCTGGCTCAACGCTATGAAGACATACCAGTGCTGAACTCACTGAAGCTGTGGTGCTAGCTGTGAAGAGACTCACTCAGAAGCCGCAGAACTTCTTAGCTGAAGACACATGGAGATGATCCCTTTAAGAAGCCATAGTATTTGCATCAAAAGCAGGCTGTAACAAAAGGCATAGATAGACAGGCAGATCACTTGCAAAAATGCCAGGCTAGAAGATCCACATGCTGGATGACAATTGATACTCGAGCGCTGTGCTAACAACAGCGATTATATTTAAATTCCCCATTGCTGATGCCACATGTGATGTCATGCAGCTGTTATTGGCCAAGAACCCAGAAGTGCTGGGCTACACACAGCCCCAGTGCAAAGCGGCAACACAAACGCTGGAGACACGAGCAATGCAAGAGCAGAGGTAAGCGCTGCATGTGATAGTAAAGAGCTAAAGTAAAGTAAATTGAGTAGAGAGCTAAATTAAATTGAATAGAAAGCTAAAGTAAATAAAGAGCTAAAGTAAATTTAGTTGGAAAGCTAAAGAAAATAGAGCAGAGAGCTATAAAATGTTTAAGCAATTCAAACAAAATAAACCAAGTTGTAATTACACCGTATAGTGGTGCACAGTGGTGTCAGATCATAATTTCTTTATGTTACCTATTCCTTCTTCCCCTCATTTTCCTACTTATCTTTTCCATTGTAACTTTTATAACCGGTTTTTGTCTCTATATAATTAAAGTCGATAGTTATTTGCTCTACTTTCTCCATTTCATTGTTTCTGATTGTGGCTCATCCATGGTTCCCAATACCTTCTGCTGCTTTGAAGTTATATCTTCTGTTGCTGCTATTGTTCCTTCTATTGCTGCAATGTAGTTAACCAGGTCTTTCAGCTCCTTAATGTAAAGGAGAAATTATTTTTTCCAAGTTCTGGCAATTATTGTTTTTGTTGCTGTTAAAATTTGGAAGAGTCGCCTTTGGCAGTGTTTTGTTATTGTTTTGGGAAAAAGTAGCATTGTCTATGATGTAAAAGGTATCTCTATGTTTAATTTGTTTATTGTGAGTGGATGGACTTGCATCCAGAATGAGATATTGTGTTGCAAGACAGCCAAATATGTCTCATGTTACCTTCTACTTTGTATTCACACCAGCAGTATTTCATGTGCTGTGAATTCATTTTATGTAAATGACACGGGGTTAGATACCATGTTGTTAAAAAATTACTGTGAGTTTCATGGTGGTTTGCATTTTCAAAAGCACCTTTGCTTACTTGAAATATATTTTCCCATTCTTCCATAATAATAGTTACCTCCAGCTCCTTGTTTTTTCATATATGACAGCTCTTGATTTTGTTCACACAAAAATAACAGTCTATAACAATCTAAAAATACTCCTTTACCATTGATGCTATGTTTACATAAATGCTTCATTAATGTGCTATTTCTTAGTGTCTGATAATTTGGAGAGATTTTCCTTAAATAACTTACCAACTATAGATAAGTAATTCTAGATGCCACTTGTAGGGAATATTATGCTGTACATTTCCTCAAATGCTCTAATATTATTCGGTAAATATGAACTTGTTTGACCCATGCGTGTATTCACAGATGGGGCATGTGATATTGATATAACTTTAAGTGGTGTTATAGGTGACCGGAAATTTTTTTTACTCAATGCTTTTTTAACTTGTAGTTGGTCCCATATCTGTCTGTCAGTGTAAGTATATGTGGCGTGTCTGGTCTATACTTTTTATCTGTCCATATTAGTTCTGATATTGTTGCCTTATTCAAATAATTGAACTCAATGTCTACCAGTTGACTTTTTCCAGGCACTGAGTGTGATCTTACTATGTTTTCCAGTATGGCTGCTCTACAGTATTCTAATACAATCTAGACTCCCAGTCCTCCTTTTTCTCTTGATTCATACATTATTTTTCTTGTGACCCTGGGCTTTTTGTTTTGATAACTAAACAGACTATTTCATTATTCAGCAGGAACTTTGTGATAATTCAGCCCAGCTTTAATATTAAGTATATTTCCTTTGCCTTTAGAAGTGGCTCTTTGTTTGTTTTTGTAGTAGCTTTATGAGCCTTTTATGGTTGATATTAAAATTGGAGGAATGCCCTCATTTGTATTTACTCATATATACAGGCATTTATCTATTTATATTATATATTTCTGTGCATCTTGCATAATGTATTGTGTGTTTTGTACTTTTCTTGTGGTGGTCAAGTGAATTATAGTATCCATTTCGTCATAGTAAGTTTGTTATATTGCCACTTGGGAGTGCAGCATTATCCCTTTTCTTTTTATTTCTCTTTTGAGTCTATAAGTTTAATATTTGGTTTAGTTAAATGCTGTGTATATATGGTACATTGTAGCTACTTTCACTCACAGTTTATTTGCCAAGAGCAAATCTGCCTTGTTTCATTTGTAATAACACTTTTGTTAAAGTCGTCTAAGTAGGTATTATGTTTTGGACATTTTAATTTGAATGAGTCTCTCTTGGAATTATTTTTTCTGTTGGTTTTCTATATATGTCTGTTCTGAGTTTTGTAATGTTTGTTGTAAGCATGTTTTGTTATATTGTAGTTTTTTTACATTGGATTGCCATTTGTATTAATTTCCTTCTCAACATTGCTTTGTGTGTAAGCCATATAAGACGGTGAGATTAATCTGTATTATTGTACTTGTCTTCTAAACTTCTTGTTTCTTTTGAGGTATGGAAATCAAAAGCTCATTTTCCTCCAAGTCAAGCATGCTGTTACTCTCCTATGTTTGCCTATGGTCATTTGTAAATGGGCACGGTCTGACAATGTCCATAAATGAATCGAGATAGTATCTATATTCTATAGGAATTTTGATCTGTAAATCCTAAATCTATTCTGGAGTGACTTATGAATTGCTGAATAGTGTGAATACTCCTTTATTCCTGGGTATTTTGCTCTCCAAACAGCCATTAGCTGAAATGAACCCAGTTGTTGGTGAAATTGATTAGCTAATGATTTCTAAAAATGTGAGTGCTATATTAAAATCACCCATTATTACCAATTTACCTTGGTTTACATTTGCTATTTTCAATAAAGTTTATCTTACGAAGGGAATCTGAATTTTATTTGGTACATACAGTATATGATTGCTAATGTATACATTTCTTGATTGAGAATACAACAAATTAGGTAATCACCTTATTCAGTGTAAATGTACAGTTGTTTCCTATTAATATAGACACTCTGCTATTCTTGTTAATATGTTTAGCATGATAAGAATGAGCAAAATAATTGCTCTTAAGTTTCATTTCCTCTTTTGCTGAGAAATGAGTCTCTTGTGTCATCAAAATATCAATTTTAGCTTTTGAGACATCATACAAAAATTGATTTAAATTTTTTTTGTATTCTACTAGAAGTAGAATTATGCATTGAGGGAGGAAAGTGGTATTGAAACCTGACACAAAAGGGAATCAATGCCCATTATATTGTGATTGTGAGTTTCCTTATTTTCTTCAAAGGATGCCAAGTAGCAGTTTAGCCTTCAGACAGTTCCCTCCACTCTAGGCAAGAGCTCAAGAACATCTTGATGGATCTTATGCAGTAAAGGTATTAAACGCCACTTGAAAAAAACAACTATATATATTTAGATAGGCAATGGATCTTTCAAAACATGTATAGCAATACCCCACCCATTCACCAGTCTATGTGTACTATGAATAATAGTCCACTGGGTGACTGCCTCTTTCATACCTAGTACAAAAAGATGAGAGTCCTTATATGAATCTGACACTGTTTGTTGACAATTTTTTATGCTTACCTAGGTAATTAAACCAAAATTATTACAATACATAATGTATCTTCCTACAATATTCAATACATTCTCAGTAATTAATGTAAGGTATTTAATTACAAATGATTTTAACAGTGGCAGAATTATAAATTTGTTCCATCAGTCAATCCATCTTTTAGTTCAAAAAATATATTTGGCATTACATGCTATTATTTATTTAGTGGTCCACAAATAGTCCAAAATCCTGCTTCCTTTTCACCAGTTTATCATAACTTTATGTGCAATTTACTTTCCAAATCGATTAATATAACAAAATCAGCTTGCATAGCTTTGTTTAATCTGAAAACACACTGTAATTCACTTCTGCCAGCTAAATGTGAGTATGAGATAATTGAGAGATATTACAAAATGGTATAAGTAAATCAAAATGATGTGATATTTAAAATGGGTTTAAACTAATGTTGCTCTTTACCTGAGTTTGTGGCAATTGATCTTTAGTTGGTGTGAGATTTAACCCAAACAGTAGTGGCCATAAGAAACCCCTAAAATTTTGCTTCTGTTTTTAGAACCAGATGAGAAAGATAAAAGTTAGTAAATAAGAATTCCCTTTTGATATAGTTTATGTAATTATTAATGTAAAAAATAATATTCCCAACAGTAAAACCAGGATAGTCTACACCAGCAAATCAGGTAGATTTAACCTTGTGGTAAAACAGGAGTGAATTCAAATAGATTTCTTGTTAGGAAAATATTTGTTCAACAATATTAATAAACTGAGAGCTGGATGTCCACCCAATTCTCTGGGCACTACCTATTCACTAACTTTATGAAGAACAAGCAGCTGATCTACACTACCCCTTGTGCAACTACTGCAACTATTACAAAAGTTGCTCTGTCCAGTTTACTGTTATCTAAGGTTACAAAGTCTTCAATTCCAAGGATCTATAATCCTTTGGACATTACTTTGGAATATGGCTTACCCAGATATGTTGATCTCTTTCACCATGATTCTGGTAGGGTACAATTAAACTACAGTGTACATCTATTGGGAATCTTCATCACCAGTACCTCTCATATAGTGATGCACTTGGACATACGGTATTCACTGTCTAGACCATCCTGCAACATCTAAAACTCCATCACTCATCCATATATAAACTAGGTTCTTTGAAAACAAATATTAAAAAACAAAGTATTCTATGTAAATTCCTAAGATTTCTGATGAATCCTTTAATAATAATAATAGTAAGTGACACCTATCATTATATGAGATGGCAAAATATATGATAAATTACCTGAGAAATCCTTGGGTGTGGTATGGAGGTTAATTAGATACTTATCTGTACTCAAACATCAAAGTCAATGAGGAGTATGGGCCCTGATTCTCTGCTAGTTTCACTTGAACTATTTAATTTCTGGTTTGGATTTTGAACTGTTTATTTGCAACTGTATTGTTACTGGTCACTTAGGTTACTTTTTTTTCTCATGCTGGTTGGATTGTTTAGTTCCCTGCTTTGTTTATTTTGCTATAAAAATTTCTGTATATATTTCTTACTTGTCCTACTTTGTTCTACTTTTTGATTTGAAAATTCATGAAAAGGAGATTTAAATTATTATTTTTATATAGGAAATACAATTGTCTTTCTATTTTGTATTGTATTTATGTATTTGAAAGATTTGGTAAAAATATATTTTGGTACCAGTTTAACTAGGAAAAAGACGGTAATGTGTTTTGGGGAATTTGACATTTATAAAGCTGAAAAGGAAATGTATTCTTCTAACAATATAAAAAAATGTGCCATTTTGTTTGCATTACCTGGTGAAGATTTTTGATTTTGTAAATATAGGAAAAAATATATTTCTTTGTTCAGTCTTGGAGTCCATAGAAGCTAAAGATCACAAAGGGGAAGTCAATAAGGTAGTGGATGCTAAATAATGGTCTTTTACAAATAGGTTTCTATAAAATTTTACTTCAAGTTCTAGTTATATATAATGTCCTGTAATGTATATTGATAAAGACAAAGTAATATGTATTAGGTTATATAACAGGTGTAGCTGTATCACATTAAATAAATCCAAATTGTTTATTGACTTGAACATAGCAATAGTGCATGTCAATATGATCAAAATGAAACTATTATATACTATAAAAAATATGGGGTCATGGATATGCTGATTTACAGCCCAAGATTTAGATGTTTAAACCTTTAAAATATGCTATTGCTAGGGTATTTTGGAAAGCCATTCCCATGTTGTTTTTAAGAATTTTGGCAGGGTTTTCTTTCCAAACTTTATCTATAAACAGGACATAATGGACAATAAATTGATGAAATACAAGAATCATGGTTTTCATTTACATCTATGATTATTACTAGCAGACAGGATTTAAGTGTTGTACATTGTCTTTTATTCTACTTAACATCAACCTATCATCCTGCAGAATGAGTTGTTTATCTCTCATATACAAACTCATAATTACTGTAACACAGGAATAGGATATAAACAGGGAACATAAAGGGAAAAAGGAAACAGAGTCTACCCTGGTATATCCAGAAATTGCATGGAAATTAAAGGATATAATTCAGGATAGGGTAGAAAGGGATTAAGGGATTCTGGGGGTATGGAAAGGAAAAGATAAGGGTGAAATAGATTTAATTATTACCTTTGATGGATATCCATGTTTCATGCTCTGCCATACACCAGGCCTCCAGAGTATATGTGTCCCTATCATTTTTTCTGGGGTATGTCCACAAATACTCTGTTAGAACTTGATATATTATGGAATGTCTGCAATTGTTTCTTGAAGATTTATAGAAAATTAGTAAATATTTTTACCATTATCTACCTTCATGAGAAGAATAGGAATCATAAGTATGGGTATGTTAAATAAAATAAAAAAATTCATTTTGATTACAGATATTTTGCCTGCCATGGAAAATATCATGGATATTCAATTGCTGAGTTAGTGGATATATTTCATATGATATGTGATAGTAAATTCATACAATCATGTTATTTCCTTTACGATTGATATTTCTAGGCATTTAAGATCAGTGGGTGTAACATGTAATTGGTATTGAGATGTTTTAGATTGAGGGGGTTATTCTTTTAAGTCTGAATTGTTGCGTAAAGGTGTGAATTTGCCAGCTAAAGACAGTCGTAATAGACTGCTACTGTCGCAGTCGTGTCTTTATAATGAGAATATTGTTGCAGCTGCAACTTTACAAATTGTTGCAGTTGCAACTTTACAATGAGATTATTGTCACAGTCACAGATTTGATATGGAAATCCATTGTTTGTGAATTCAACAGTTGAATTTTGACTATAGAGAATAACCCCCTGAAGATCTTGTGGGACTTTCACCCAAAAGAAACTTGATTTAGTTATGATTTTTTTTAATTGAAGAGACAATGCATTGTAAGAGAATGTCAAGCACAGTGGGTTAATATATACCTGGGTTTTGGCAGAAAGATTAGCATGTAATCTGTGAACAAGCTGAGAGATAGATTTATAGGACTTTATTGAAAGTGGTGAGAACCATTTGGCCATATGGTGGATAGAAGTTCCAGAGCTAGATTTAAAATAAACTAGGATGGGGTCTAACACTTGTCTTGTGCCTCTATAAAAAAATAAATTATACCAGTGAATTTGAAAGTATTAGCAAGTCAGCTGAAAAGGAAGAATATATATATATATATATATATATATATATATATATATATATATATATGATATTTGCTGTATTGTAGCATTGTAGCATAGGCTGATAGGATGTCCTTGTGAGATTTGATGTATATTTAATTTAATTTAGCTCTTAAATATAAATATAGTAGTGGCTGCTTGCTAGTTTTTCTTAAGCGATCTACAGGGCAAGGATCTATTGCTGACCATGCCCCTCTTGGCATTTTTTAATAATATGTCCAGTTTCCAGTATGCTCCA
>WMED01024604.1:0-11191 GCA_019650415.1 Pipa parva | reverse complement strand
TAAATGGGCTATGGGGATATCATCCAATATCGCTAAATCTATGGAGATATCTGGAGATATCTGGAGATATGAGAAATACGACTTTAGTAAATATGCCACTTACTCACTCACTCACTCACTCTCTCACTCACACATACTTGCAAAGATTGGCTGCCAGATGTTCTTGTTGAGATCACAATTAATATAATAATTATTACACATACATCCGTGTGTGTGTGACTGTCTATGGAAACTAGATTGTAAGCTCCGCGGAGCAGGGACTGAAGTGAATGACTAACCTCTGTAAAGTGCTGCGTAATATAGTAGCGTTATATAAAAAAATGGACAAATACAAATGCAAAATAAAAAAATTACACAAAAGGAATATTCTGCTTTTGGTTCATTAATGCAGTATGACTTAAGGCTTCCTCAGTTTTATACAAGATATATGCACAGACCCCTCCCCCCATGTTTAGGTTTTGGTTTGGATTTGGATTCAGTAGCTTTATCTTGAGTTAAACTTCCTGCTAAGACTAGAGGAGTAATTAGTACATATGAGGTACAGTAAGTATGCATATGACCATTAATGGTAGCACATTCTAATTTTTTAATACTGCTCAGTCAGGTATGGACTAAAACCTCAGCTTTGGATCTCGTCTGCAAATGGAGCATCTAACCAAGAAAAGAAAGTTTAAACACCCATTCCCACTATCTTTCAGTAGTAATTGTTAATCATCAGTAACCTGTTATCTTAAACTGTATGCATTTATGCACATTATACAGTATATTGTCTGTAATGTAGTGATTGGTCAAAGGTGTCACACAGATGAACTACCAAACAGGGCTAAACTTTTAAGGCAATTTAATAAGTGGGAAAACACTTAGCAAAACAGACATGGAAAATGATTAAGTAACTTTAGTTAACAATAAATAAATTTTACTGTAACAACCTGTGCCAAGTAGCTGCTTTCAAGCCCCCCCCCCAAAAAAAAAAAAAAAATCATAGGGTGCATCAAAAGCAGTACAGATGCACATAGTAGTATCTACAAATTACTTTTCAACCTGCACATAAAATATTGGGTACAGTTTTGGGCACCAGTGCAAAGGAAGGTGTTGTTGAGCATGAGTGAATTCAAAGCGGCGGGCAACTAAACTATGAAAATGGAATGGGAGAACTACAGTACCAAATAGATTAATCTTTCTAATTGATTAAAATTGAGGTTATTTATTTCAGAAAAGGGTCAGTACATAGATGTCTTCAAAGATCTATTTATACTAAGGACTACAACTATTACAAGAGGGCATCCTCTATATCTAGAGAAAACAAATGTGTTTGAAATTAAGATAGAAGGGAGTTCTTTACTGTAATATCAATGAGGCTATGTAGCGTTATACCTGAGGAATGTGTCATGATAATTTCACTAGAATAGCTCAAAAGGGCCCCAGATGACGTTTCTGTCGGAACATTACAACTTATGGGTACTATTGTATATAACTGGAGGTGAGTTCTTCATCCAGAGGATTATTTAGAATGCCATAATTGGTGCAGGGTGGGAATTTTTTCCTAAAATGACTTTTGACTAATGTTTTTTTTTTTTTATTCTTCTGTATCAACATTGTTGGACAATAGGCTGCAATTAATAGGTGTCTGTTTCTTTAAAACATATATATTAAAATTAAGTGTTATTTGATAGAAAAACATATCCTTGTACATGATTCAGAACATGAATAATGTACAGTCTCAGGTGCGCAATTCTAGGGTTTGCTCAGCTGCACATCTAGGAAAACTGCCACCCCTCTGCAGCCATACAGCTATTGTCCCAGTGCCTCCGGGATCGTACTAAGTTTTTGGTTATGGGAAGTTGCTTTGCAGTGGCAAGGGCCCCCCAGTGATGACTTTGCACCAGGGCCCAGGGTGTGGCTAGTTACACTGCACAATCTTACATAAAATAAGTCAATACTAGGCAAGTGTAACTTTTTTATGAAATCTGCCAGCCTTCAACTAGCAAAAGCTGCACCAGCTGACCATTTAATGCCACCTTGCCCCTTCCATCCCAGGATTGCTCTAACTTTAAAGTGTGTATTTCCACTTTCCATCTGGTAAATGCTAAGCCCTTGTGTGTCAAAGAAACTTTACAGAGCACTAGAAAGTCCTTACAAATAGATAGTAAACAATTTATTGAATAAATATATGCATCAAAAGCTTACCATTAAATATAAGGCATATATTACAACTGTAGTACAGTATATGTACATATGCATATAACTTTACACAAAAGCTCCAACACTGGAGCCACTGGGGCCAACAAGGGGTACCACTGTTATAGCCTGTAGGTTAGCATACCAACTCACTGTAAGATGCTACCCCTTGTACCACTCCTTGTTGGGGTGTGCTAACCTTCTGTTAAACCTAGATGAAACATCTAAAGTGGTTTATTACGTGAACTAATCCTGTTCCCCAGGATTTTATTCCTATCTGTCAGAGACTAACACAAGGGCTGCTTCACTTTCACAAAAAAATAATAACCTTTCCTTTATACTGTCTTATAAAAAGGAAAACATAAGGTGCACAGGGATGGACTACAAAGTGCATCTAATCCCACACTTTACAGAGTAGGCCATGCAGTCTACACATCAAAGGGTGCAATCTCCAAATAATATGGAAAAGGGATAACTGGTATGTAGGGATTGTTTATAACCGCCTAAACACTTAGGGGGGAATTCACAATAGTGCGAACTGAGGTGCGGAGTCCTCGCCTCACTTCACACTGACTGATATGCGCTTGCTGATGTCCTGCACGTGGACATCAGCGAGCGCTTTAAAGGGATTCGAGTCTCGGCGAGGCAACTCTTTTGCTCTCGCCTAGACTGGAATCCCTTTAAAGTGCTCGCTGATGTCCGCGTGCAGGACATCAGCAAGCGCATATCAGTCAGTGTGAAGTGAGGCGAAGACTCCGCACCTGACTTCGCACTATCCTGAATTTCCCCCTTAATATCCCTTTAGATGAAAAAACTGAAAATGAAGATATTCAGAAGTACAACTAAAACATTGAAGCTGAGATTAAATTTACTTCATTGAGTAGGTTGTGTGAAAGAATACTGCATAGGAGTTCCTAATTGGCTGACTAATTGTGCATTTCTAATTGCATTTGTCACCAGCTAAGCTGGAAATAGCACACAAAATCAATCTGCGCAGCTTCGAACTACTTATTCTGCACACAGAGTTCTTAAGGGTGTAGTCTACTCTTATTCAGTGCTAGATCAACTGGCATCCAGCATTTTTATAAATCTGCTGATCCTCTGGTAGTGTGCTCTCTCTACTCTGATCTTTAATCCTAATTTCATTACTGAATCTGTTATTGTTTGATTTCTGGCACTTTGTTCTTGTCTCACTAAGTTTTGCCTGGCACCTTAGACATTGCTCTATCTCTACACTTGACTGATGTATTCAGTGGGTTCCTGCACCACTAGGCCTAACTCTGCCAAGTTTAAGAGCTTAGCTTCTGCCCTGCTAAGTCACCTCTGTCAGGTACAAGATTCCATCTCTAGAATTTAAAGCATACCCTGTGCAATAAGTAGTTGTCCTCAGCACCTAGAAGGATGCATCACCATCTACCTGCTTCTGTCTGCCAGCCCTAAATCCAATATTTACCTTTCTTGTATTGTACTAAAACTGTCCAACAATCATAAACATTAGGAGGGATAGTCCACTTGTCTACAAGTCAATAATTGATAAAACAGTTGACTTTTTGACTTTGTCACATAATAATGTGACAATGATCACCACTGTCTGCCTGTTCGACAAGTGTATTCACCACTTTGTCAATTCTGTGAAGTGAATTTGCATCTAATTTGGCATTGCAACTTGATTTGTAGCCATAGATAAGCACCAAGCATCAGCCATCTCTGCTGAGCTTTAGAATAACACTGGTAGTACAGCTACCTGATTGGTCAGTCAGAACATTAAATCCCACTCCTTCTAACAAATCAGGGACCTGAGCAGCAGATTTTATTAGGAGAGCTCCATCAGCAAGGACCTCTGGTCATATTTATTCAACAGGTAAGAAAATGCATTTTAGCAACTGGGTTTTGACTGTATATTTGATTTTTTTGTAGAATAAACACTGCTGACCACTTTCATTCAAACAGTGCAGTGTACATGACTCTGCCACCTTGCTACCCATGGCACATTTAGCTGCACTAAAAAGAACTTTTACATATGTTTTTGACATCTTACCATAGAAAATCAGAATTATCAAACCTTTCATTCAAGTTCCTGATTAAAATTCCAACTCACACAGTTGAAGCAGAGGCAGGTGAAAGAAAGATAAGGGCTTATTAGAGAAAGTCCAAACATTCCAAAGTCCAAATTTGCATTTATTCCAATTCATACATTTATGATGGTTGTGGACTTATGGACCATGTAGCAAGTGTTGGAATCTAAGTAACATGTTTGGCAGGGCGTATTGTGGTGAATTTGGCTGTTTTACTTTGCTAGATCAATGTGGTGAATTAGGGAGATAATGGCAGAGATACTACTGTCCAACTGACTATGCCGTACTATGCAATAAACCACATCATTTACTTCTTCGCTACTGGAATCTGATGTTTAGTGAATAAGGAGTAGAGAATTTACATATCTGAGAGCAGCAACGAGAATTCACTTTGGCAGTTGAATTTTCACTTTGATGAATAAGAATTGAAAAGTGGTAGAAATAAGTAATCAATAAATATTTCAAAAATATTTATTGAAGAGTGACTAATGGACTGGAAGATAACTGCTGGTGATTAAATAGTTTCTTTAAGGTAGCAGAGTTTTTCATCCACAGTTTTTTTCCAAAAGATGCTCCTTTCTTTTCTTTATGAATGTTGTGATAGTAGCAAGCATCAATGTTTGCTTAAGTTGACCCAGCCAGTTGGTTAATCATAGTTTATCCTTTTTAGAGTCTAGAATAATCTGTCTTTTGTCTATTTACTGTATAGATATGATATAATGTACTTTCCAAACAGAATGCTTATATATATTTTGACTCTATGAAGAATAAGTGTAAACATCTCACAAATCACATGTCCAACAAGATATAATAATGATAATTCAGTTCTTTAAATAAATGTTTCAGTTCTTCTTCTGTCACTTGTAGATGATGTCACAGAACGCTATAACAGACTGTTTATAAAAGATCATATATTTCAGGTGAACAATAACTTCCCACATTCTAAAGAACAGAGTTGGTCTCATGCGTCACCTACGGTAAATATAGAATTTACTGCTTTAGCTCCTGGGCATCCCATGCACACCTAGATTGCTAGACAATGACTGCCTTGACAACTGTAATCTGCTTTAAATCCCTTGGGAGACAGCACTATTTAAATAAACATGATTTTATTTATGCATTATATTCTAAGGCTGTACATGACAGGCTAACAATGGTGGGAGTGTTAGTCCAGCCACTGCTGGGGAATTGCTTGATGGTTATCACAGAGAAAATTATATTAGGAAAAAAACACCCCTTAGCAAACAAAGCTTTTCAAATAGATGTGTTACAGAGGAGCAAGCTCACTATGAATATATAATGGCAACAGATAACTCTTGCCTCTCCCTGGGAAAATGAATGTCTTGTACAATTGTCCTATTTTTTTTTTTTTTTTTTAATGTTTTGGTTAGTATAGCCTAAATATTAAAGTGAAATCCCCATTATGATCAATGTACATAATATATGTATATGAACCTTAAAGTTACCTTTGGTAGTTGTTAGCATCTGATCTACACTTGATAAAGGGCGGCTTAGGCCACCCCAAAACATTGTTTTTTTCTTGTTTCGCATTCAAAATAGGGGGACCCCTTTAATCTCTACAGTTGAGCTGCTGAAAGGATTTCTTTACAATGCTGTGATAAATTTGCTTTCATTACAACATGCAATTTTTGCATCCATTTTTATTCCCAGGTCTTGTCAATTGGTAGCTATATTTTCTTTGTCATTCTAGTGTACAATTGTCAAACAGGAACCCTGCCATCAACCCCCTACTTCACCAAAGTAGAAGTCAGTCACTGCATTTGGAGCACTACACTTTGCCAGAATCAGCACTTTGATGCAGCCCAACATCAATAGTAAATAGGCAAAAGTCACATGACTATTTTATTAAACTTGGAAACAACTTTTCTGAGTGGTGGATTGACTTAAATTCACCCATCTACGTGACAGTTTGCACTTTGATGACTAATCCCCTGAGAGTTTATTGTGCTGCTGGTGTGTAGGCTAAATGAACAAATGTGATTAATTAGGAGACTTTATGATTCATGAGAAGACTGCTTCATAGAAGAAATCACTTTAGAGTTAAAAGGGGTTAAAATAAATAGGATGACCAGATATGTTTCCAGTGATGTCTCATTGGTGTTAATGTTTTCTTTTATTATTTCAATGGAGAGAACATATTTACATTGAAAAAAAATAAGATGAATTTTTTAAAATTAGGAACATTTGTAATAGTGTCAGATTCATTTGTTTTCATGTCTAGCAGTATGACATTAATTTGCAAATGTGTACTTGCTTTGCTCAGCTGAGCTGTTCTGAGCTCTTTTTGGGGAGCAGCTGCAAATTATTACACAGGTGCAATGAATTAAGTAATTGTCAGGCCTTGAGCTTGTAATTATGCTTTGTCCTTAACTATTTTTGTCTGTCTTGTCCACAAAGAGTCTTGGCCTGTTAAAACTTTGCCTTATTTCTGTGTACTAACTTGTCCCTGATCCCAACCCATTGTCTTTATTTGTTTGCCTTATTCCTGCCCCATATTCTGTTACTGATTGACCTGAGAGAGAGAGCTTTTTGTTTCAACCTGTTTTGATGCTTTTCATGACTATTTTTCAGTTCATTTAAATTTAGATTCCCCTGATCTATATGGGGTCAAAAGTTTATCCTCGAGATCAATACTGGTAAATTTTGATCACTTCAAAAATGGTCACTCTTTGCAGTGTTTTTTCTAATTGACCCCCTTACATTTTAGATATCAGTATGGGCATTCTTTTTTTGACTTGAAATCTTCACACTGTGGTTAAGTCACAGGAACAACTGTATAAGGAATAATGGGTTTTCACCAATGTAAAGTAGGCAAACACTTTTGTGTGAGGAAATATGACTGACAGCTTAGTAAAGAGGTAAAAATAGCAATATTGATATCTTACTACTATTTCACTAGTGCTGACCAGTCGAAAAACTTTTTCCCTTTTTTTTAATATTCACCTTAGTAAGGGCTAGTTAGATACAAAGGTTTTTTAACAGAGAAGTACTCCCAAAGAATACGCTCAAGCAAGACTCCCAAATGATTGTAGTTAATGGGTTCCTCTGAGACAGCTGTTACATTTTTGAAATGAGTTGTTTTGCAGATTGTGAGTGTACTATACATTCTAGGTTCTAGAGACCTTGGGATAAGGCAGATGGTTAGTGCACCTGCTCTCATGAGTAATTTAAACAAAATAGGAGGGAATTGGGCTTGTTTGTGTAGCAATTTTTTTTTACTCTGGTGAAGTTGTATAGCAAAATCTTAATCAGTCATTGTAGAAACTCAGTTATTTAATGTGTATGAAACATTGAGGGAACTTCATAACCTTGTTTTTATACTATGATCATTTTCATAGCAGTTAAAATGCATTCATGACTCTAGTTAATGACATGCAAATTAGGCCAATGTCACTTATCTTCTCTTAATCCTTTTTAAGCGTTGACTATTTTATGACGCACAGCTGCTCTAAAACAAAATGAGCAAGTATTATATGAAGAACCATTTTAAAATTTAAGAAAATGATAATAGCAAAAAGAAAAAAACCAAAACATAAATTTGTTATCAGTAAATGAAAACTCCTGAACTTGTTTAAAAGAAGGACAGAAAACTCTTGACAACAATTCCTTGCAAAGCTGTCAGACAATGGGAATTCTGCTTTAACATAAGTCTGGAACGTTTATCAGAGTGGTAAAAAATAAGTTGCACCATTGCTGGCTCCATGTTAATTGTCACATTATTGTGGAACTTTGGTAGAAGAAATTGTCCCAGAGGAAAAAACCCAAAGCCCAAGGCTTAACTTGACATGTGACAAGGGTTATAGACAGTGATGCTCTTACCGCAGTGATGTTTGTGTGGATAAATAGAAGGAGTTATTCGTTTTCACCCTTAGTTCCCAAAAGAAGGAATGGAATTTCTAACAAATGAACTTCCAGTTTGCAGCCCCCAGATTAATCCTCCATTAGTGATAGTTGAGTTGCAACACAGTTAAAGACAGATGAACTTGTAAGACTTTATGACTCAGGTCTACTAAGCATTGAAGTAAAAAGAACCACAAAAAGAAAGCAAAGACTTCTCTAAATGATGTTGTTGCTTTAGAGTAATTTTCTAGGATTCTATTTCAGAAGATGCTATTTCTTTATCAGAAATCCCCAGACATAGATTATCTTTTTCTCTTTACTCAACTTTAAACCATCTGTTAACAATCATTACTAAGACTTGTCCAGCAGTTACCTTTGTGTTTTTAATTTAATGAGCATTTAAACTCATAGCAAATTGAAGCAGATAATATTTTTGTGATATGTAATTTAGCAAAGACAATTGGATGAAGAGTTTTTTACGTAAACCCTCATAAACAACTTGTCTTGAGAACAAAATTACTTCTTCAACTTGAAGTGACATTCAAATAAAGTTACAGTCATACTCCTGAATGAGGATAGTACACAAATGCTGGTATAAATTCAATAATTTGTAAAACAGCATTTTTACACAGTTACGCATCTAGTATATTTCAAGATAAGAATTTACCAAAGTCCATTTGCAACATATTTATACAGTTAAAACACTTTTGTTAGCATAGGAGAAACATTGCTTATCTGAATTCATAGGGTATGCCCCACTATGAGTTAAGTTTGAAAAAAACAAAGTATATTAGGAAATATGTCTCTCTCTTTCCAGACAAGGTGGGGTGGCTGAAGAGCAGACATGCTCCTACCTGAGGTGGAGAACATAGTTATGTGCTTAATGACCAGCAGCATCTTTGTTGAAGATAGTGGTCTCCAGGTGTTGTGGAAAATAAGTGGATTGCCCTAGTCATTAGTTTAGCTGAAAGTAAGCTACTGTAATAAGAGTGTTGTAAGTTAGCACTAGCTTCATGATGAAAAATTGGTGGCAAAATGACCAGGAGGAAGTATGGGGACAGTCCCAGAGAAACTTAATGACATCCATTTCATAGATGGGTTGCCCAGAATACATTTCAGACCTCTCAACAAACATCCTTTGCCTGCAAAAAGCTTACTTTGCCTGCATGTTTCTGGTAGACATAGACCTGGGTTTTCCATCTGACCTGTTAGTGATACTAGTTAGTATAACAATTTATGCTTAATAAGAAATAACTGTTGAAGTTATATAATACAATACTTTCTGTGTCTGTGCGTACTTTAATTAAGTCAACTCAGCCTATTTTGTTTATGGATTGTATGAAATGCATGAATAAATATGTGGTTTTTGGGTTGCATTTGTAATGACTTAAACCCCACATATTGTAAAGCATTGCACAAACCTATGATTTCTTTTTTTTTTTCAAGAAAGATATTGATAATTCCTCATTATAAGCATGAATTAAATGAAGGTCTAGGGCAGGGGTGGAGAACCTTTTTGGCACGGCGTGCCAAAAAGGTGACGTCACGTCACCCATGAGGGCTTTCCCCAAAGTGCCGGTGCTGGTGAGTGACGTCATCATGCCAGCGTCGGGGGAAGAGCGCATACGCATCGTGGGAGGAGAACTCCCCTGCTCATGTGCGCTTCCTCAGTGCAGGCCACGGATCCGGCCTGAAAACTTTCAGATCGGGTGCATGGCCTGTACTGAAGGCAAGTTATGGCAACAGCTCGCGTGCCAACAGAGAGGGCTCTGCGTGCCCTCTCTGGCACGTGTGCCATAGGTTCGCCATCCCTGATCTAGGGTATAAGGGTGTAAGAGAATGGGTGAGCTTTAAATTTATGCTAAAATATGTAGCAGAGAGCATTGCTGCTGTACTTTTAATCCAAAATTGAAAGCATCTCTCTCCAATTTCTGGTTATCTTAACATCCATGTTAAGCCTGCCCCTATACTGCTATAACACGTCTTATAAAAGTGCACCGTCATCTTCTGTCTTTCCTCTAGGGGATCCCACATGCAGAAGAGGGAAAAGTGGACTATTTCCTTCAATATGCAGCATCATTGCAGCTACTGTATCTGCAAGCTTAGCGCTGTAATTGTGGTAGTCACTAACTGTTAGAAAGTGGAGGGAACATTTCAATTTACATTTTGAATTGGATATAAACAGCAATGTAACGTACTCAATAGCTACAGCATTGGTTACGAATGATTAAAAACCACACACAAAAAAAAATCTAGTGCACATCCCTTTAAAGCAGAAAAGTTAACTTTTCTATGCATAACATAAGTTTGATTCTTCATCAAGGTACCCCACATTAGCAAGTCCCTAGCCATTTTAGCAATATTGGAAATAACTTACCCTTAACAGCAGTAAGTGAAACCTTTAATCTGCGACTTAAAAATGTCTGCCTGCAGTTTCTATTCAGTCTGTATGATAAGCATGCTAGGGTACAACATCAGCCTGTCTTTTATAGGAACCTGTGTGGGGTGCTTCTGTTCTAACGGTGGAGGATCATTCTTTCCAACCATATATATAATATATAATTATAATTTGAGTGCTACTAGGTTTGCTAAAATTGTGAACCATACACAAGAGAGACTGCTGCACATCCCTTTACAAAATAAGTGGTTTGATTACATAATACGCATAATATATTATAAGGTTGCCAACATGTCAAGGTACCCCACATTGGCTAGTAGCGCTCCAATGATATACCATAACATATAGATGTGTCCTCTCCATTATTAGATTTTGTATATCATTTTTAAATACTAATAATTACAAAATTATCATTATAGTTTTTAACCAAATCTTTTATGTTCCATGAAGGTGGCTAACACCTTTAAAACCAGGTCCACCAAAGAGATATGGATCACAGTGCTTTACCCAGAGAGCACACATCGGCAACTCAACTATCAAAATTCTATCAAAACAGCTGAATGTGAGGTTCTGGAGAGGAAGGGGGTAATTCATGATTGTGCGAAGTGAGCTCCGAAGCGTTCGGCTCACTTCGCACAGACTGATATGCACTCACTGATGTCCTGCATGCGGACATCAG
>WMED01024603.1:0-11191 GCA_019650415.1 Pipa parva | reverse complement strand
GCTGTTCTTTGACTAAAAGATGTTTGTAGCATTGGTTAGTTCATGGGAAGGGGTAGTGATGGAGTTTGGATTTTTTTGCTCCTGTAGTTGTGATAGAGGCACCCTTCTGTTTAAATGCAGGAAAACTTAAGAACAGACCAACAAAATGCAGGTAACCGCTTCCATAGAAAATGTTTAATAAGCAGTCTCCAAAACAAATCTGTGCAATACAATGTTATGAGAAGGACAGACCTCCCTTCATCAGGTGAGTATGGTATTGAATATATTCTATGGATGCAGCTACCTGTATTTTGTTTGTGCATTTGGAGGGTGGGGTGTCCCTCTTGTTGGTCAACTTGGCATTACTGTTTATCTACTTTTTTTTTTTTTTTTTTAGCATTTAGGAACAGCTCATAGCTTTTCCTGCATACCAGATCATACATTCAGCTTCATCTGTTTACTAATGTTCACTTTTTTTATGCTATTGATGTAACATGGCTATACTTTGTTTTTATTTCAATAGAAGAGTGCTTGACAAGGTTTATGATGATGTGCGATTGGTGGATGTCTTGGACAGTGGGGATACTGCACACCTTGCTTTAATGAAACGACCTGAACTTGGAGTGTCGCTAACCAAGATTCACTGCTGGACTCTTACAGAGTATACAAAATGTGTCTTCATGGATGCAGATACAATGGTAGGACAGACTCTACACTGTTATATTGTGCTGTTAATATCCCATAAATGGCATTGCATATCTGCAGTTTTTATACAGAAGTATGGTTTTGTATCAAACTATTGTGCTAGGTAGCCTTCCTGGCTCTAGTGATGAGAACACTATAGCTATGTATGTATAATTTTATTTATAAAGCGCCACAAATTTACACAGCGCTGTACAATTCAGTGATACAAGTAGAATACAGACTAGGGGAAAAGTGCAAAAAACAAGACAAGTAAAATATCACAAGGATACATCAAAAGTGCAAGGTTGTGATTGACAAAGAGGTTGGAGGACCCTGCCCCATGGAGCTTACAATCTAAGAGGGACGAAGACTTGCATACACAGAACAATAAGAGCTGTAGAGTGTTGAGACATAGGTCCATAAATGCAAATAAATAACTATGTATAAAGATGGAGGACTGCATAGTTGTCAAAACTGCTAACTGCATAATTTATTCAACCATTCTTTAATTCAGGCTAGCAACTTGCGTTTTTTTTTTTTTTTTTTTGTAGGTTTTGTGTAACATTGATGAACTTTTTGAACGAGAAGAGCTGTCTGCAGCACCGGACCCAGGCTGGCCTGACTGCTTTAACTCTGGAGTATTTGTTTATAGGCCATCTATTGACACCTACAATCAGCTTGTAAAGTTTGCTACAGAAAAAGGCAGCTTTGATGGTAAGCATTCAACTAAACTTGTAGTGTTTGTTTCCCTCCCCCTCTAAGGCCCACTTTACTAACCAGATTTCTCGGCGTACCATTGTATGTTTTGTACTATATTTCTTCTCTTCCATTTGTAGGTGGGGACCAGGGACTACTTAACAGCTTTTTCAGTAGCTGGTCAACAAAAGAGATACACAAGCATCTCCCCTTTGTGTACAACCTGAGCAGTATATCAATTTACTCCTATCTTCCAGCTTTTAAAGCGTGAGTTTAATGCATAAATGTCTGCCTTGAAGAAACGTATTGCTATTCCTACGTCATCTGGCTGAAACCTAATGAATGGACTGGCAGCTGATCTTGTGAAAGACTTTGGTCACATGGGCATTCCTTCTGCTTCCAGTAACATCGTATTACTAGAGCTTATTGCAGTTGCTAGCCTAAGCATCCCCCCAAACCTGGCCTCCAATCAAGTTTAGCCAAACCAGTTATTTTAGCAAGGTTATATATAGTTCTTGTAAAGGAAATTTGCAGTCAGTAGCAATGTGTGAATCGTGGAGAGCATGGAGTGTGTAATCACATTAAAATGTTAGCTAGCTTTAAAGGGGACCTGTAGTTTTTAATGACTCGTGTTCAGTGTATCAATTTTAAACATTCTGCTCTATTTAAATTACATTCTGTATGTCTAGACATAACCTAAATGGCAGTCTGGTGTTCTAGTCTCATTTTCTTGGAGTACGAGGGGGACAGCAGTAGCCCCTCTCACCTACATAAGTAGCATGTGATGAAGAAGGTTCTTCTCCCTCCTATTTCAACTAACAGATGACTTTGGGAGTGTACAAATATTTTAATGCTGGCTCTTTAAAATTTCTATTTAGTGAATTATGTGGCCATATAAAAGTATATGGATTAAGCTTCCAGTCAGAGCTGCCTGCGTTTAATGCCTGCTCTTATTTTCTCAGAATAGTTGGATATCTCGTGCATGGCTCACATAATAGGTTTTTTTTTTTCTGTATACAGTAATACTTCAGTGATCCTGTATACAGTAATACTTCAGTGATCCTCCATACCTTGTAAGATGTTTGGCCAGTTAAGTAGATGAATTTCATATTAACACTTGGTATATCTGATGGATTAAAGTGCATATGTGATATGCTGACTAGTGTTTAATGTAGATGTATCTTGGCAATTTGTTTTAGGTTTGGCGCTAATGCTAAAGTGGTGCACTTCCTTGGAAAAGTAAAGCCATGGAATTATACTTACGACAGTAAAACAAACAGTGTGAAGTGTGACGTCCACGATGAAAAAATGGTTCACCCAGAATTTCTTAACCTATGGTGGAATCTCTACACTACAAAAATTGTGTCACTGCTCACAGAAGAGGGAGTGGTTAAAGAAGCTTCAACTGCCCTGCAAGTGGTATGTTCATTGGCTTTTTATAGTAGCATAAGTTTAACAATGGTTGGGTTTTTTTTTTTTTCCTTCAAGTTAACTAGGGAAACTGCTATGTTGTAGGTCTGCACTTTCAGCAGCCAGACAGTTATGTAAAACAAATTTAAACTTTCCCCTACGAGTAGGAGTTTAGGAAGTTGAAGTCTGTCTTTAATGTAAAAATAATTCTGATTGTAGAACTGGTAAGTCTTTACTTGAAGCGAACAAGGGTTATATTTGGGAAGGCAAGACTTTAGCTTCAGCATGATTTTAAAACACCCCTGACTCCAAATGACTATCCACTGCTATAAAGTCATGAGAGATCACTTTTAATGTTGCTCAACAGCCTGGCTTCTGGTTTCATGACTGACACCAGGAATATAAAGCCAACACTCAAATCTACAAACATTTTGCATAACTGACTGGAATCACTATTGCACACTGAAAATCTAAAATCCCACAGTGGATCCTTTTTACTATAACTTGTGAAAGGAGCCTTACAAATATGCCTGCAGTGGATAGCTGATCCTAAACTTTGTATGTAAAAGTATCTTATTGGTGACAATATAGCATATTTTTATTTTTCTTTGGCTAGGGTAATGGACACTGAATTTGTCTGTCATTTTATATCTGTCTGTTTCAAAGCGTGTACATATTTGCTTTGGCTATAGAGGAAATCTCCTGTTAGCTGTGCACCTTAAAGGTTTCCCATACTCTGCCACAGAATATGGTTCCTTACTTTTGAGTATCTTTACACTAAACAATATAACTGATCATGTCTCTAGCTTCTTTACAAATTACCCATCCTCTCTCCTTCCCATTTTGTAACTTGCCAAACACGAACCAGCAATCCATGAACACATGTGGGTCAAATGCTGTCTCTGCATGTATTGGTTAAGGTATTTCCAGCAGTGCATATGACACAAAACCAGTACTTAAAAAAAAAAAACAAAAAAAAAAGTTTGTAGTGCTGATAGCAAATTGACAGCTATAAAGTGTTGAAATGGCAACATATTGATTCAGGTACCTAAAACATAGTAGGTGTAACTCAACAAAAGACTGGAGTTTTAAGATGCTGCATCCTTGTGTCATGGATTTATAATTGTGCAAACAATCTAAAGAATTTTCTAATGGCGTTGGACTCCATTAAATGGTTAAACAATGTCATGTTAATCTAACATGGTAGTTTATTTCCAGTATGAAGAAAAGACTGTATATTAAAACTTGCACTTTTGCAGTTTTTAATTTGTTCTAGGTTTAAACTTGGCTTGGTTGCCATATATAAATTATCCTTGCAACCAGGAAGAGTAGTGGTTCAGGACCTATGCAAATTTGTAAGGACTTTTGGAAAGCAAATCAAAACCAACTGAATTGAAGCAAAGATGTAAAATTTAAATTATTAAAAGACCTATTGCAACTATTTTTAGCATTCCACCACAAACTTGATAGGGGGATTTATTTTAAAGGGTTTTAGTTTAATGGGCAGTGTTTGCATACTTGGAGGATATTTCTCTTGTAACTGTGCATGAGCTATAACTTCCTAAAATATTGCATGCCAATTATCTTCCTCTCCCTCAATAGTTTCTAGATTCAGTACTATTCTGCATTTTAACTGTCTTACACTGTTCACAGCTATCGGGCTTGGTCTATTCACTGGCTTTCTCTTGCCGCTTCTGTAGAGAGGTATGAAGAACTTAAACCTTCTCTAAATCCTATATTCACTGCAGTTCTCATCCTGACTCCTTGGGAAGCTTGGCATTGTGATGGTCTTGCTTTGCTTGCTAATCTGCATGAGCTATTCATTTTTTTTTATTTTATTTTTTTATTTTATGAATTGAAATAAATGGTTTCCTTTCTTTAAGGAGGAAGTAAAAGAGGCTGTACTACAGATGTCAATTTCACATTCACCACCTTCTGCATCATCAGAGGAACGCAGGGAAAGATGGGAACAGGGCCAAGTTGACTACATGGGGGAGGACTCCTATGAAAACATCAAAAAGAAGCTTGACTCTTATCTTCAGTAGCAGGATTATGTCCTGCAAATCATTTCATGGACTTGTTCAAGAACTATTCAGCATCTAGAACAGCGTTCCAACCTATTGTTTACTTTAACTGCTAGGAGCTTTAGATGTTGCTTTTCACTCATGTGGGAAAGTTAATACATGTTGCAGCTAATGTGCCATTTTCATTTATTTTAAACTAAGCTAGAAGGGCAGATATGGCTTTAGGAAAGTTGACTAGATCTGCTTTAAAACTTGAAGAGAATAGCACCTAACTGGTCATTTTAACCTCTGCATAATGTTAGAATTAACAACCTTGCTTAAGCAATCCATGCAAATGCTCCCACGCTGTTCCATTTGATCCATTTTTGGATTGTACAGGTTGTGTAAGCAATGCCAATTTACCTCTCCAGAGTTGTCCTTTGTTCACCTCCCTGTGTGCTAGCTGCTTTCCATGGATAAGCTGTTGCTGCGCTCAAATGGTGGAGATGCACATACAAAGCTGAAGTGCAGTGCAAGCACACCTTTGGAATGCTTCTTGTTCAGTTCTGTAGCCACCAGAAGGGCTAGTGTACTGTATTTTCCAAACTGAAATGGCACCTCAACAAATAAACTGTGTTCAGTATTTTGTCTGAATTTGTCATTGGTATTTTAAATGGCTGGCAAGGGGATTGTGACATTAGTCAGACTTGTGAAATGAGAATTTCAGGCTTTTCATGGTACAGGTAGTGGTTATCTACTAAGTTACATCGTCTATTGTCCTAACACCAAACCATTAGCTACTCTAGATTTCCTTTTTGTTGAAGTCCACTAACTTTTTTTTTTTTTTTTTTTCCCCCTCTGAAAGGTCTAGTTTCACTGCCAGTTTCTGGTTCTGTACACTAGATAAAATTCTTGTGGAATAAACTAGCGGTCCCCCAACCTTTCCTGGATTGGGGACTGGTTCTCTGATCCAGAAAGGTTGGACTGCTAGGTGGGGTAATCTGAGTTGCCAGCCCCATGATGGTGATGTATGTTACCATTATGGGGTCCAGTCTGGCATTTGGGGACACCTGGAATAAACTAATTTTGCTTACATGGATAAAGGTGGTTTAGTATATGAACATTCCAGGGGTGTTGCTAGGCCTAAAATCAATGCCCTTGGTATCTTAGTTATGTTTCTCATGCCATATTAAACTGACATCCATTGAAATGATTTATGCTTACAGCATTTATACCACAGTCACTCTTCAGTTTCATGTTAAATAGTTTTAAAGGCATGTGAGGCTGGTTCTAGTCCAAACACTTCATCCTGACTTACAGGGGTAGTTGTGTAGCAGACTGAGAAGGTAGTTTTAAAATTACCTACTTATAAATTTCAGACTTCCATAGGATCCATGCTGCTTGAGACTACTGCATTTTGTTGCAGTGCATGAGAAATATTTGACTACTAACTTGCAGATCACATCTAAGGATTTTTTTTTTTTCTTTAGCTAGTCAGAACATGCTGGAAGTTTTATAGCATGCTTATTTGTTTTGTTTTTTTTTCTTTTAATAGAGGACTGAAATACCTGTCCTATAGGCTAATCATGGCACTAAAATAACATTAAGGGGGTAATTCAGCATAGTCCAAACTTGCACTCCGATCCTTCGCCACTGCTCGCACAGACTGTTATTTGCTTGCTGATGCCTGTGCGTGGACATCTGCGAACGCGTTAAAGGGATTCCAGTCTCACGAGGTGACTAGAGTTGAGCCTTGCCGAGACTGGAATCCCATTAAAGCATTCCCTGGTGTCCGCACGCATCAGCGAGCGCATAAGTCTGTGCAAGCAGAGGCGAAGGATCGAAGGGTAAGTTCGGACTATGCTAAATATATAACTTTAGAGGGTAATTCAGCAATTTACCAGTTTCCTATAAATTTCTTGCTAGCCTGCAAGTTAATGGCCAAAAAAAATGTCAGGTTAGTCTTTAAAATTGGTTGGCTACATGATTTCAGATACAGGCTACTGGCTGCACCAGTTTCAGTTAAAGGGGAACTATAGTCAGATTAAGTCTTTATATATGCAGTAATATACCTTGGTGAAAAGTGTTTCTCCCCAGTAGACATGTAATAAATTATCCTGCTTCAGATGAAACTGCACTGGAAAACTCCTGTACCAGGAAGTCTGTGTGATGTGTACTGGTCAGTTTTCCATGAAGGGGTACACTCCCCTGAATATTTTTGCCCTACTTAATGCCAGAGCACAAGTTAGCTTTCCAGAGCCCTAGTCTTTAATCTCCTGCACTCCAGGAATTTAAACAAAGCAGCCTAATAAGGCCAAAAGATTAGCACACTGATTAACCAATAGTAGTCAGGCAGCTTTTTCTTGTTTAGCAGTTATCACACATTTCCTGATGGGGGAAGTTTATCAGTGTTATGTAATAAATCATCCAGTTTCAGATGAAACCTCTACTGGGGAGAAATGATTCTCACAAAGGTATAGTACTGTGTATATAGAATGTAATCTGACTAGTTCTTTTAAAACATGAACTTGTTAAAAAATAATAGCAGCATTCAGACTTTATATGAATTTGTCTTTAGAGATAATAAGTGCATGAAAAGTGCTTTGTTCAAAGCTGAAATCTTTAAAGGAACACTCTGGCCAAAGTACACATTTTGCTAATTTATGATAATTACTAGCTTTTAGTAAAGGGTTTTTTCAATTTTGGCCAAAAAGTTCACTTTCCTACCTGTAAAGAAGTGCTACCCAGCACTTCCGTGTTGCAGACTCCATCTTCTTTCTCTGTCAGTGACTAAACAGCATCCAGATCAGGCAGTTCCTCTGAGGTGCGTGTTCCTCTGCAGCTGCTCTCCCTGTGATGCCCCACATTGGAATTTCCAAATGGTCACATGGGAGAGCGTGCACATCAAGGGATGATTAATTGATGATGTCACTCTCCCCCATGCGACTATTGGGAAATGCCAATTGAAAGCTGCAGCAGAGGAATGCTCACCTCAGAGGAACTGCTTGGACCAGACGCCATGGAGTCTGCAACAAGGAAGTGCTGGGCAGCACTTCTTTACAGGTAGGAAAGTGAACTTTTTGGCCAAAATTGAAAAAACCTTTACTAAAAGCTAGTAATTATCATAAATTAGCAAATGTGTATTTTGGCCAGAGTGTTCCTTTAAGAGTAACAAAGCTTGCACGAGGTCATGACTTTCTTTTGGACACCAATTATGCACACTTGATGCAAAGATGTAAAAAAAAAAAAAAAAAAAAAAAAAAAAAAAAAAAAAAAAAAAAAAAAAAAGTCTTAAAGTGCAGCTTGGTGCACTAAGAAAAATAAAACGACACTGACTACAACTTCTCATGATTAAACATTTTGTAGCATTAGACTATGGATCTGAGCAATAAATTCTGCTTTGATTTTGGTATGCCAAACACAGACATAGATGCCAACAGTCCAGGAACTGGTGGTTCTTTCATGGGACCTGGGTTGTGGGTTAAGATAAAATTAATCTAAACTTTGAGAGACTTTGGCTGGTCTTAGAGTTTCAGTGACTGCATTTAAAGTTTGCACAGTAAGAACAAAAAAATGCATTTTAGGCATCAGATCTTTTCCAGGTGAAACTCAAGTGAAGACTGCAGCGACATATGTAAGACTAAGGAGAATTCACATCAGAAAGATACTTTACTAGGAGGGCAGTGAAATATCCTAGCAGGGAAGGTATTGAGGATTACTTGTTTTTAGCTATACATGGGCTAAGGTACCTTTCTAGCTAGCACACAGTTAAAAAACAAACCAAAAAATGCCTGTAATGCAAATGTTTAGCTTTAAAAATAGGGCTTTGAGCATACTTCTTGTATATGTATTATCTGAAGCACTATAGAAAACAATGGGACTGAGTGAGGCCTGTTTAACAGCATGGCTGCTACCCAACAAGGCAAAAAAAAAAAGTTTAACTTAAACTTTTTTTCAAGTACTGTATTTAAAGGAGAACTAAAGGTGGAAATAAAAACTAGTTATCTAAAACAATACCTTATATTAAGCTGAAACATCTCAATGACAGCTTGAATTGTGCTGTCAGATCCCTGCATGCAGGCAGACTTCAGAGTGCTTGCGAGGGTACAGTAGCCAGCAAGAAGCTCCACTTACTTTTTGAAATCGGTGGAGGAAAGGAGCCCTACATGTCGTCATACCCCCTCACTGGCAAAAAAAAAACAAAAAACATGAGCATGATGTACGCTCCTTCGCATAAGTGGTGGTGCTTCATGCTGGCTCCAGTACCATGGCAAGAGTTATGAAGTCTACCTCCGTGCAGGGATCTGAAAGCATGGTTCAAGCTGTCATTGAGATCTTTCAGCTTAATATAAGGTATTGTTTTAGACAGCTAGTTTTTATTTCCACCGTTAGTTCTTCTTTAAGTAACTTCTCCTATCCAAATATTTACTTTTTTATTTTTAGTTGGTGTTTCTGGTTCTGATCCTAGAGTTAGTATCTCTATTAATGATGCAGGTTGGTAGTTTTGTTTCAAATTGTAGCTTGTTAGTATTAAAGAACCAGTAACTGGCAAAATATCTGATTTGGATTGGCATAGCAGTTATTCCTACATATTATTAATAAAATGTTATCTTCAAATACATGATTTGTGTTCTATTGAGCTTATCTTCCTTGTTGATGTAGCCTTCTTTTATCTGGTTAGTAAAAAAAGGAATTACTGTGATTCCCTAGACCACTTTACAGTAGATAATACATATTCATTTTTCGCATTTACTGCATGGGAATAAGTGCCATGCCAATCCAATAATAATTCTTGTGTTACTGGTACTAAATTGTTGTTTTTTCCTCCTCTGGGATAAACATAAAATAAACTTTCAAAAAAATGTGAAGACTTAAGATCTTTTTCAACCTTAACAGTATTATGGAGATATTCCCAGCCTGGTGTTTGGAGGTATTAAACTGATGCAAATCCTGATTTGCTTCCATACATGTTATTTACAAAGTTCTGCTGAGATGTTAAGTTCCAGAGCACTTCAAATTGTTGCAATGTCTGATCATCTGTCTTCCTCTGACCGCATCTAGGTGGCTGACCACCATGTGTTGGGAATTGGAGATGTGTTTTTGTGTTTTCCATTTTTACTGTGTTTGATTTCTGAGGTTTTCTGATTTTCCACTTCTTAACAATCCTATAGAAAATACTAGTTCACACCAGGGCAAGACTGAATTACATTGATATAGGAAAATGTTTGTAAAAATATGTTGTACCAAAAAATTTGCAGAGATAAAATCAAACTTAAAGTATGCAAAATTTGTAAAGAAATAAATCTACAGGGGCAAATGTCTTTCAATGCTATAAAATAAGGTAGAATTTAGTATTGTTTGGATGTTTACTTGGAGAAATCTATTTGTTTCCTGAGGTTTTGCTGCCTTATAATGACAAGTAACAGGCAGAGCTCCAGGAATTTACTTACAAGAAAAATAAGTAAAACATGTGACCTAGTTTAAAAAAAAAAAAAAAAAAAAAGGGGGATATATTCTATAGTTAGGAATTCTAATTAGGCAGCTGAGGGGTAGGATTGACCCTGCAAGGGGATTCCCAATGGGTAACTGAGAGGAGAGTATCAAGCTAATGTGAAAAGGGCACCTGTAGATAGAAGACCTCCAGGTGTGCCCTAGGACGCAGTTTTCCTGCAGAGCTACTGTTTGCTGGCTATGAAATGGTGCAGTATTGATTGTTCTTTGCTAAAAGATTCAGTTGTTTGTGCTCATTTTGGCCCTGGTGCAGGCACTACTGAAAAATAAAATACCCTCTGGATTAAGGATATGGTCCCCCACAGAGATATGGGCTTGACAGATTTTCATGGGCTTGAAGTGGGCAAAAATTGTGGGGCCAAAATAAACCACAATAATTCAGTGGTTGGTTAACAGTAATGTTTGAATGCTGACAAATTCAGTTGCAACCATTAGTCCTCCCTTAAGGATGTGCATGCCCTCCTATGTGATTACAGGTAGTCCCCGACTTACGACGTTGATCCATTCTTACACAGCATCGTAAACCGAATTTCGATGCAAGTCAGACCATACATTCATATACAGTACTGTACTGCAAACACTTAGCCTATCCAAACACCTATTCTAACACCTATAACTACACCAAACACTCTTATATAAAGCGTTGTAACCACAAAACGACGTAACTTGAGACCGTCGTAACCCGAAGACTAACTGTATTAGGAAATGCTGGTGTGGGGCTTCACAGGGAGAGCGGCTGCAGAGGAAAGCACACCTCAGATGGACTGCCTGAACTGGACGCAGTAGAGTCGCCGGCGCAGAAAGAAGATGGAGTCTGCAACAAGGAAGTGCTGGACAGAAATTTACAGGTAAGTGTACAAACCCCAAAATCAGAAAAGTTGGCACGTTGTGTAAATCGTAAATAAAAA
>WMED01024602.1:0-11191 GCA_019650415.1 Pipa parva | reverse complement strand
GGTTGAATAAAGTTCAATTTTATTTACTTATGGAGTGCCGGAAATTTTTGCTATTTTAAATTAATCCTCTGTCCTGAGCACCCAATCTTATTTCATTTTATGAAACTTGCCATAAGGTTATGTGTTCTGCAGTGAATGTATACTGGCCTTCAGTAAAATGTAATTAAAGTATGATTTTTGTACTATAACAGTTAAAGACGTGTGGAAAGCTGCATTTTTCAGTATGATAAACAGAAAATATAATCTAGGTCACCCCCCCTTATTTAAATTGCAATCTGAATGCTTTTCCTTTCCATAAAGTGCTTCTTGGCCCTGAAATCTTACTCTCATTTCTTCTTGCTGTTGCCTGAGCATCTCATGATCCACAGCCGGAGGTGGAAGTTGGGAAATGAGAGTCTGCATTTCTTCAATCCATGGACTTAGTTCTTCATAGGTCTCCCAGAACTGACCAACAAGGACCTGGGCTCGCTCCAGCCGTGCATAACGCTCTGAATTTATGTGGCTGACCTCTTCATACTGCTGCACAAGAGCCTTCATTTTCTCCTTTTGAGAGACAGGATGAAATGGTGAAGGAGGAGATAAGGAAAACTAAACAAAAAGATGATCTAATTACCCCCGGGTGTTGGGACACTTACCTGTAAAGTAGATTTTTGCTCATCTCCACAGGTTGCAAGAATATCTTCCTTTGAACTATTTAGTTCATCTATGGAATCTTTGTGGCGAATTATATCTACAGAGAAAGCCTGCATAACAATAAAACACATTATATCGCATCTGATACATTTTCCAGAGCCCATTTATTTCTTTTACACCACAGTAACCACAATGTTTTTTTTAAACAATTCCATTACTCAAGCATGCATTAATTGTTACATGTGGCCCCCATTCTTGGTGGTGGTAATCATACCTTCTGCACCTGTAGCTGGGCTGTGGTTTGGTCTTGCTCCAGACAGACTGGACGCAGAGCCAGAAGTTTTCTCTTGGTTTCAGCCACCCAGGCTAACTCTGCATCAGCAGCTTGCTCGTACTGACAATGAGGAAGCAGAAGAGATGGAGGAAGACAATGAAGCACAAACAGAGCAGACACATAGCATTTAAAGTCTGAACATGCACATATATTGCAAGGGCGAACACATAAAAACACAGTAAACAGAACAGCATATAGACAACAATTAAGCATTTGCCCAAAGCCTCCACTGCTCTATAAACTCCACTGAGTAGAAACCACAGAAACAGCTACTCCGAACAATTCTTCACCTACATGGCACTCCAAGCAGATAACATGCTAACAGGCATTACTATAAAATTAATTGTGTGTGTTGTGTCCTCCATGGAGCTGTCTATATTCATTGCAGGAGACAATAATGAGTAAATACCTACCTTCATTGCTAACTCTCATTCTTGAAATTATATAGTTTCACTCAAACCAAAGCATAAACTTTTATTAAATGCTTTGTGCACTCAAGCTAAAGACGAGAGAGCATAGGTGATACCTTTTATTGGCTAACGGAATAGATGGTAAATGCAAAGCTTTCCAGGCTCCTAAGGCCTCTTCGGCAAATTGCCTGATGAAGAGGCCTTAGGAGCCTCGAAAGCTTGCATTTACCATCTATTCAGTTAGCTAATAAAAGGTATCACATATGCTCTCTTATCTTTGCTTAAATCTATGGCTAACATGATGCGTAACTCTTCAAGATTTTCTAGAAACACTTTAAAATGTAGATGAGATGTCCCATTTAAAGTAACTCCAAAAATATAAAAATTACCATTTGGATTAGCATGGCAATTATTCAAATGCAGCACGTTATCTTTCAAGTTGACTGCATGAATTTTTTTTATCTCTCTGTTTTTATCTTTAGTGATAGCTGTCATGTTATCAAACAAAACTCATCCAGTCCAACTGTTCTCTATGGTGCTTTATTCATGCAGGAAGTGTGCCCTAAATCCATATTTTTAAAGCTAAATATCATAATTTTGATAAATATTTGAATTTTCAAAAGCACAAATTGTATCTATAGTAGCAACATTTGCAATTAATGCATATTTTTTTTTGGTGTTAATACAAAATACATCCAGTGAGTCAATTTAAAACAACAAGTGTCATGTGAGTGTTACTATTAGGTGCATATGGAAATTAACATTTTAAAACATTTTTGTTCAACATTACATATTGGGTGTGCAGCAATTATTTGTCAACAGAGCGGTCCGCGCTCGTTCCCTAGGGAACTCAAAGCATATGCGATTTGAGTCTTCCCAGCAAGTAACACCGACAGCTTCCGCCGTAAGTTACAGGGGAAGCTGTAAGTATTACTGGCTGGGGAGACTCAAAGCACATATGCTTTGAGCCTGCCCAGTCAAAAAAAAGTGGGGGTGATGCACAGTGGGGGGAATATGCAGACTGTGGGGGGGATATACAGTGTGGGGAGATGCACAGTGTAGTGGATGATGCTGTGTAACCTGATAATGCTAGTGCACGTGAGATTTGGAGACAGGGGAGGAGAGCCTGCTTGTTAGGGGGCGTTCCTGTTGTGTTTGAGTGGCAGGTCAGGCAAAAAATGGCAGCTTCCATGCTTTCAAATTGGGACAAGATTCAAGTAAGTGTATTTTCAATATGCAAACTTTTTTTTGTTCCTAATTACTTGATTTACATTATAAAGTCACATACTTTATAAAACTGTAATAATCCTGAGCTGACGGGTGCACTTTAACTAGAGCAGTTATTGTGACATTTTGGGACTGTGACATTGTTGCTAACTGCTTTGTGAAATATAAGCACATTGTTAAGTTGTCAAGCAATTGCTTTGTATGTTGCAAGTAAAATTAAACAATGTATCCACAGTCCATGGCAAAGGAGTTTAGAGTAGCCAAAAACCGTTTCAGTAGCTACTACTTAAAGGACTAGTAACACCAGAGAAATAAAACATCCTATTTGCACAGGTATGACAGTTCCTATATAGAACTGGTAAAATATTATTTTGAACCTGAAATCCTGATGTGTCTTATTAAGATTTTTTTTTCTTCCTTGTGATTGCAGACATCTCTTATCTGTTAAAGTGCACCTGTCACCACAAATCTCTAATACTAATTTAGGTTCTACTAATAAAATAAACGTTTTTGTAAATACATATGTTTTTTTTTTTTTAAAAAGTAACTTTATACAGTGTTTCTCTCTGTCATCTTCCCTGTCAGCCTGACTTTTCTTTCTGAGCTGGGTTGGGCGGGGCTAAATGATCATTGACATTACAGTTCCTCCAATCAGATCTCTTAAATCATGATCTAGCAGTGATCTGATTGGAGGAGCTACAATGTCAATCATTTAGTCCTGCCCTCCTGACTTGGGAAAGAAAAGCCGGACTGACAGGGAAGATGACAGAGAGAAACACTGTATAAAGGTATATTTTTTAAAATACATATATATTTACATAATGTTTGTTTCATTAGTACAACCTAAATTAGTATTAGTTTTGAAGTGACAGGTGCACGTTAAGCAAACCCCCATTACCCCATAGTTTCCTGTGAAACATTAGTTAATACTCATGAAGTGTGCCAGAAAGCCGAATATGACTGTAACCAGCAGACCAACAGAGATAACACAACCCAATACAAATCAGGAATTTAACTTTAAAAATAACATTTTTTTTACAAGTAATACACAGGAATATCTGCCCTGCCAATCCAAACAGAAAATGTATTTTTATTGGTATTACTGATCTTTTAAAAGAAACAAAACAGCTATGTTGTAAATATCCTGGAATCATAACTCTTTACAGCACCTGAAAAGCAATAGAAAACGTATAACAAAATAACCTTACTTTAACTACAGACCTCAGTGGCATGGTGATGGGGATACTGAATGGCTGACCACTGCATTGCATTGGTAAATGCTTCCTGAAGATTCTCTACTTGTCCAACTGTTGCAACTAGCTTCTAAAACTAACAGAACATTGTACATTTTTCTAGGAAAAGTGTTGTAAAAGTGACCAGCTTGTTTTATACCACAGAGCAGTTTGCAATTGTTATAAGAAACTGCCATTGTTAATAAAATATACCCAAAGTACAGATTTCCTGAAGAACAGAAAACAGAATCAAAGCAATAACTCAGGAGGCAACAGTAAGGGGAAAAATTGCCATACATAGTGCTTGATTTCCCAATAAGCATGAGAGGTCCATGTCTACAGCCTGCTCAGATAGAAGGGTGCCTCTCTCCTATAGCTAGATCCATGAGATTGGTAAATTCACTTTGCATGAAATTATGAGTCAAACGAACTAAACACATCAGTTCACTACATAATTTAGTCTGTGATTATTTGCACAAAGGGGTTTGGTCAGTTAATGGATATAGCCTAAGGCACCAAGCATACTGTGGCTATGAGCTTCTGCTACCAATGCTATTAGTAAAATGTTTACGTTTAGAAAATAATAAATTTAAAATTTACATCCCCTCTAAGGGGAAGATACTTTGCTGATAAATTGGATATATTTTACTTTTCAAGGGACAATAATTCCAAAACATCCAATATATGTTTATACATAAAGGATACTTCATTTTCACTAATGAAACATTGTGCAGAATTTCTATAAAATTGGATATTTTTGCAAAGATTGTTTTCTTTCACTTTGCTGTCACAATATTTTTTTCATTTAGTCAGCTTTTTATATATATATATATATATAATATCTGAATTTAAAATGAAGTCAGTAGTAAAGAAGACTAAGAGGGTTATTGGCTAAAGTCTGAATTGTTGCGTAAAGACAGTCAAAACAGACTGTTACTGTCACGTCTTTATAATGAGAATATTGTTGTGATTGCAACTTTACTATGGAAACATTGTCGCAGTCGCAACTACACATTTGTCACGGCCACAAATTCTGCTGTTTGAGAATTTGACAGTTTATTTCTCACTTTAGTCAAAAGCCCCCTAAATTGGTGGGTCCCTCTGATTATGCACGGGATCATGGATGTTTGCTGTTAGCAAAGGAACAAAGAAAAAAAAACTGTTTTTAAATAACTGTCATGTTAATCCAACTAAGACGAGCTTGATTGTGTATGTTAGCGGTCCTTTAAAAGGATGGTTTTGCATTCTAGAACACCACTTTGACTGTACAGCTTATGTACAGAGATATGTTCTGGGTAAAAACAAAACATGTATGGTAATTTATTAGGATAATCAGGCTATACTGAATAATATCTTTCAATTACTTGTCCTTCACAAATAAAACATTTGTGAGCTTCAAATCAAATGAAAACACATAAGCACACGATTATTATTGGTTCTCTAAGCAGAAAACATATCTATTACAAATAAATAGGATGCAAACATAGATAAAAGTAAATAATTTCTTTTACCAGTTTAGGCAGAAGAAGAAAAGCTTGATAGCTCTATCTCTCTTTTATTGCCTTTCCCTTAATGACTTTTCTAATAAGAAATTATATGGATCCATCAACAATCATCAATAAAACAAGCCTAACAGTATTTGGGTGGTTAAGAAATACAAAAATTAATTGAATTGCTTTGACCCTAATCGCACATTATTACTTACAAGCTGCTTTCACAGGTTATTATTAAGTAACACTCAGGAGCTCAGACAATTATGTACCTGCTGTGACCTTTGAATTGCCGCATCTATTTGGTCCACTCTTTGCCCAATAGTGTCATTCACAGATCTGTATTGCTCATTGGCATCTGAAACAAGTCTATCTAGTCCTTCCCTCGCTCGCCAGGGCACAAGTTCCAAAAGGGCACTGCCAACTTCATTTATAGTATCAAGAACTATGCGGTATTCCATGGCCTCAGTTTTCAGATCCTAGAAAAAAAAAAAAGAATTGTATTATAAGACTGTAGAGAATATTTTCACTCAGGAGTAGAACTAGTACAAGAAGGACACAGAAGTCAAAACATTTTTTCTGCCTGCTCAGGGGAAATAGTTATGACTGGAAAATAAAAGATGCAAAGTGAAAAAAGTACCACCAAGGAGGTCTCCTCAGTCTAAGAACCAAAAAATTATCCACCATGCAGTTAGGGGTTTCTTACCTTCTGTCTTTGTTGGAATTGTGGAATCAAGTCTCCAGAGGGGGGCTGTCCAGAGGTCTGCTCCAGTTCATCTTCTACTCGCCTTAGCCAACCTGTCAGTTCATCATGAGTTGTCTGGAACTTGACAGCCAGCTGTAAGGCTTGCTCTAGTGTTCTGAGTGCCTTCCCACTGGATACTGTGATCTCAGAATAACGGGTTTTAATACCATCTAACTTCTCTTGAATTAGTAACACCTCTTCTCCTAAAGAAACAAGCGCATGGGTCACATTTTAAAAATTGAAAACCAGATCACCATTATATATTAACTAGCAAGCTTGGACTAAATGTTTTATCCTTTTGAACAACAAATAACATTAACTATTGTTCTTGCACTATGGCAGGGGAAAACAAGATATGTAAAAACCTCTTACAGATGGTCCCACATTAACAAATTATCAGCTGCAGAATGTTTCTGTCATGCTTTCATGCCTATGTATTGTTATATATGCTTTAATCTGCAGTTCTTTGGAGGGGAGGGAAAAGTTACAGAAGAGAAGTGGGCTTTGGAAGGGGTGAGAGACACAGACTGCGGAGCTAAAGTATGATTTGAAGCACATTACTGAGAGGATTAATCTCATATCAGCCAATACAACTGGGTGCATGGCCATAGAATATACCAGTGTATTTATGCACATTACCTGTTGTCTGCTTCAGCAGTGCCTGTCCATTTTTTACTGCTTGATCCACATTCCTTTTCCTATTTATAATTTCTTCACTAAGTGCCTAAATGTTGGAAACACAAGGCGTAAAAAGAAAGTGTAACTATTGCTACAATAAAGAAATAGATTTTTTTTTATACAGGTTACAGTTTCTTTTAATAAGCACAGGTGCTAGAACTATCTTGTGACTTCACAGATTTGTTAATCAAGTCTCTGGTCACTATTACTGGAATAAAATAATTCTGTAGATCGAAAACAACAAAAGTCCAATTAAAAAATGCTTTGCAGCTTTAATACCTGAATTCATCACATAATATGTAAGGTGATTTGAGAAAAAAAAAAAAGCAAACAAACAAAACAAATTATGGATAAAATGAAGAAATGAACAAGATGTACCACTTGTTGTGTGTGTTGCTTCTGCAGAACCTCCAGCTTGTAATCCTTCACACAGACTGAGCTCAGCCTGTCTTCAACCTCAGCCAGCCAGTTCAGAACTTCCACCTCGTCCTCCCCAAACAGCCTGGCATTGCTCAGAGCCTGTCCAAGCAGGGCACTCTTCCTGTTGCAGAGATCCTGCACCTCACTGTAACGAGCCTGCAGAAATTCTAGTTTCTGTGACACTCTCTCCTGCTCAGCTTTGGAGCAGAGGGCAGCCAGTGAGTCTCCTATATTGGCTGCCTGATGAACATCAGTCTCTCGGACTGAAACATCATCCTCTAAGCTCTGCAATCCCACATGGACACACCAAGGACAAAAGGAATAAAACAAATGAGAATAAAATTTAAAAAAAAGCAACCAAGGAATGGAATGTCAACATAAATATGAGAACACAAAATAAAATAATGTTAAAGAAAATTGTAAATAAAAAACCCCCAAAAATCTGCCTACATGGAAACAAGCCTTGTTATACTGATAAACACCTCCAAGCCACCTGCTGGCTTATATGAAAAAGATCCATCTACCCTACCTTGTGACGCTGGATCTGTTGCTGAATCTTTCCAGTCTGTGTGCCAATTGGCTCAGAATTTGCCAGCTTCTTCTCTGTGGCTGAAAGCCAGTCAAATATTGGTTCAGCTGTCTCATGAAACTGCTTGGCTAGTACCAAAATGTCTTCAAGTTGTTTCTGCCTATACAAAGCAGACCAGTCCAATATTCAGTTTGCATTTAAAACACACAGGACAAGAAATTCTACTAAGGCCTGCATTCTTACTAAAAACCTTGGGGGACATATTGCTACATCCAATGCAATGTAAAGAAAGGCTGCATAATTAGAACTACAGGAATATCAACCTGGAGCAAATGATTAGAAAATACGTGAAACAAAAGCAGCTACTTCCAGTTTACATCACTCTTTTGCTTTATCAATAATCAAAATACAATGATATAAAATCACATTTAACTTAATTTTCTTTAACACAGTCCATATTTAGTCTGCATATGCTACTATATTCAGACAGATTAAACACCTAAATAAGATGTGATTAGAGATGAGAAGTACAGTGGCTGAATAGCAGGAAGGCTAAGGGTTGAAAAAATAAACTACAGCTATTTCCCTGGAATGTGAATGATGGTACAGAGATCCATCCTACGTATCAAGAGAAACTATTATAGTAGTCTCTGACAGGGTGATTAGAGATGCAGTTCAGCAACAGGTTTGTCAAAAGATCAAGGGTTAGAGGTTAACAAATATTCCTGGTCCCCTTCAAAAAGCAGGAGACAAAGTAACTGCAGTATTGGGGGCAGATTATACAGTGCCAACATCTACTTCAGGGCTTTGCAATGAACCATTCACTTTAGTTCTTGCCCTTGTTGACCTTACATTCTAGTTTCCCTACACAATCTTGAATAAACCTAGTATTTTTTGGATTGAGAGGGAAAAAATGGGGGAAAGCCCATGCAAGTACATGAAGAACATCCTGTACTTAGTGTGCAGCCAACAAGAAAGTTACAAACCAAAGTAGGAATTATTAAACATCAATGAAGGAAAGGGCGCATTACTCTCAAATGGATTTTGGATCATATAATTTTGAAAGCAACATAAAACAAACCTGTTTTTTCATTTAAATTGCTGATTAACATTGACATAATAATCAAATATGCTTTGTTTGATGTCTCACAGCACTGTTTTTTACTAAATTATGTATTATTTCTGCTGGAGAGAAATTACAGCTAAGGGATTTTGAGTTGGAGAAACTTCCTGCCAAATCTATTTTAGTGCATTACCTAGACTGAGCCTTCTGTAAGAGTGAGGACCACCGTTCTCCTAGGATCTCCAATTGATGACTTATTTTTTCTGCATCTCCAGAATCAGCTCCCTCAGCAATCCTTGCACCTTCCGCTTGAATCATTTCTACTGTGGTTCTGCGATCATCCAGGAGACGTTGGAGAAGCTGTTTAAAAACAACAAAGGTCAAAAGTAGTAGTGCAAGGGCCAAAAATAAAAATTTGATATTTTTGGAGTATCTGGTGAACCATGACGTTATCATTCAAATTTAGGGGGGAATTCAGGATTGTGCGAAGTGAGCTCCGAAGCCTTCGGCTCACTTCGCACTGACTGATATGCGCTTGCTGATGTCCTGCACGCGGACATCAGCAAGCGCTTTAAAGGGATTCCAGTCTTGGCAAGGCGACTCTTTTGATCTTTCTTTTTTAACAAAAATGACTGAATTTATGACATGTTCCTAGTTTTTGTCTCTTGAGCTGACATTTTTGTTGTTGTTACACTGTACCTTCTGTTCCTGAATCTGAGCCTTCACCACTTTGTACTCTGCTGATGGGGGTTTCTGATTGGCAATCAAGTCTTCTGTGTCAGTGAGCCAGCTGAGCAATGGTTCCAGAGCATCTTGAAATTTCCCACAATGCAGCAGGGCCTCCTGCAGCTGTGTTACCCGTTCAGCCACCTGTGATACAAGTAGACTAATATCACTGCAGGTTCTAGGGGGTGGGGGAGGGTCTGACAGCAGCAGTCAGTCCTAAATTGTAACACATATTTGCTTTGGAGATGTATTTCCAGGCTGTACGGAGTCAGATGGTCTTATCTTCACACCCACACGCTGTCTCTCTAACTGGAAAATTAAATCTAAATCCTCCCACCACATCTCTGTGCTTTACAAGGTGTCATTTCTGTTTCTGCTGAGATAGATTGTTAGAATTCTAAAAATGTATGTTTTCTTGAACCCATGCATTTGCCGTGCTGGTGTGCAAACGTACCATCAGCCTCAAAAAGAAAGACTAAGGTCAAGCACATTCTTACCTTCTTGTTCAGGGTGTTCCATTTTGTATTAAGCTCCTCAGTGTCATGCTCCAGCCCATGAACATCACAGTTTTTATCAGCACTCTGTATTAGACCCTGTCCAGCTCCATTGACCTGATGCAACTTAGCCTGCAGCGAGTCTACTTGCTCCTTCTGAAACACCTAGAAAGAAATAAAAAGCTGATTTAATTGACTTAGCTGAAACATATATATTTTAGTCCCATATACACATAATTAAAATCCATTTATGTTACACAGACAAGACAGTAACCTACAATAAGCATTCTTAGTTATTATAGGTTATTTTTTATTAACAGGGGTCAGGTAAGACCCTCCTTTACTGCAATGCTGCATTTAGGGGCATGTTTATGAAATATACATTACTATTATGACTATTTTTCAACCAATATTTCAGTCATTAAAATGTTGTTGGCTAAATGGATAATGTAATATCCTACATGAATGCGGTTAATATAAATTTAAGGAGTAACTGTACATTTTAGGAAATATTTCTAAGTAACTGTCTGTTTCATCTACAATAGATTCCATGTACTCTTTAAGAACAGTGCCACATATTATAACGCCCAAAACTTCAACCTAAAACAAATGTTTCTCCTTTCTCTTACAAGCCACAATCACAGTGGGCTCATAACAGGTATCTAGTATGTAGTGTGGACATACAAAACTTGTTTTTTTAAACCAAATAAAATTCTACAGTCAGTAACTGCTCACATTTCTTAATAAATGAAGAGATATGTGAGTAACGCTATCAGGGTCTTTTTCATCTGTAGGCCTAAGATGATGATGATTATGATCAGGGCTGGCTCTGGACCTATTGGCGCCCCCCCCCCCGACCCCTTGCCGCCCCCCCTCATGACACCCCCCCAGCGCCCCTCCCCTACGTGACACCACTCCCCCCGGTGCCCCGGCCGGCTGGGAGGTTACTGCAGCCGCGGCTGCCAATTTGGAGATTTAAAGTTGAGCCGCGGCTGCAGTAACCTCTCCTAGCTGGCTGGCATTGAAAAAAAAAATGCTAGGGGCTAGCATTTGCCTACTCTGCCTAATGGCAGAGCCAGCACTGATTATGATTCATATCCCTGAGATAGTCCTGTCTGTCCCTCTACAGCAGAGGTCCCCAATCTTTTTGGCACCAGGGACCAGCTTTAAGCAAGACCAGTTTTCCATGGCCCGGTGGGGTGGTGGTGGG
>WMED01024601.1:0-11192 GCA_019650415.1 Pipa parva | reverse complement strand
ATTTATAATTTTTCATTGATGGCTGTGGGGGGAAGATTGGGGGGATTAGGGGTGGCTGTGGTGGGGTCGGTGGGGGGAGTTTTACTTACCCCCCAGGCAGAGTTCGGCAGTGTGTGCTGTTGCTGCCGCAGCTGTCAGCACTATACAAGAGAAGGAATGCACATGTGCTCTCAGGTTCCTATTCTGATCGGTCACAGGAGCCCTCCCCAAACCACAGAGGGAGTCAGCCAGGACTCCCTCTGTGTTGGATCAAGTGCAGGACCAAGGTGGGGGCTGCAAACTATCATCCCGAGGGCCGCAGTTGGCCCACGGGCCGCGAGTTTGAGACCTCTGGCCTATACACTCCTGAGGTGTAGATCCAGCACTGCTCTTAAGAGATATTTCTGTTGGAAACTGGAAAAAGGAGACTTTAAAACAGCACTGAATTGTACAGATGAGTATTGCATTATTTTATAGAGTTTGCAAAAAATGGCTCAGAAAAATAGGTTAGAAAGTGATAATGACCATAAAAAACATTTTCTACTTTTTTTCTGTCCTCAAACTTCAAAAGTTCAATATATAAAAAAAATTCCACCAGCTTATTAATAAAGACTTTAATTAATTAATATTCCAAGCAGGGGTGGCTGAAAATGTGGGGCGTAAGGACAGATGTTGTGCACTGGCTGATGACATTGGAGGGGATGGAATTGGGGGCAGCGGTCAAGGAATAGTGATCAGACCTCCTAGACATCCAACCAATGAAACCCCTATTGTTACCCCTTAAATGTAACATTTTGGGGCCTTCCTAAATAGGCAACAGTGACATCACTTTCTGAATACTTCCAAACAGTTGTTACATCATACTGTATAAAGGGATGACTACATTATATTTATATGTACATTGACACTTTATATATATTGGAATCTTTTGTTTATGTGCGTAAATAAAGAAATTATTTGCTATAATGTATTTATAGCCTAATAGGTATCTTCTCAAATAGACTGGGGTAATTCACTAGCACTGTGATCTACATACTATGGCAGTTTTGTCTTTATTACAGTGAATGAGCTCCCACAATGACTGGGGGGCATTGGTAGTCAAGTAGAATACTCTAGTAATAAACTAGAATGCCATGGAAGGGCCATGCCAACAAGGAATACAATATATGCAGTATACTGTATATACAGTAACAGGGGACCATAGATTTTTAAGGCAAAGCCTTATTCTTTTTCCAGTCTCATTTCAGTGTTTCCATTAAACATTGTGCTGTCACATATTTCTGTAGATGGAATAATGGTTTACCAGGTGTGCAAGCCTCATCTGATTGTTGTAACATATTGAGTTGAGTCTGGGCTGTGGAGATTGTACAGTACATATCCAGGTGGGTCCATACTGAATACAAGCATTTGTGATGTCAAGGACCTTATATATTATATATGTTTATATTTGGATCCAGACTGATGTTTTCAGGTTGTGTACACTGTACATTCCATATATTTCCTCTTTTTTTTAATTCTGGTTTGCATTTTACTGTTGAGAAATGTATCAAATGCAGTTCATGAAAAGGACACTAATTATTAATTGGAAATTTATCAAAGTAAAAAAAAGGTTTTTTGATGGCTTAATGCTGGAGAAACAGTGTTTATTTTATTATGCTGGTATCGCCTATTTAAAAAAGCTATTTTCACCATGTAGAAAATTATTTTTATGCATTTTTTTTTTACATCGAAAGTTGTTTTTCGTTCCTGTAAAAAATCAGCAAAAAGCTTGATAAATATCCCCCATGAAACTAAAGAAGGCAAGTGGCCCTTATTCACCAATGTGCGAAGTGAACCGCGATGTGTTCGATTCACTTCGCACATTGTATTATGCGCATGCTGATGTCCTGTGCGCAGACACCAGCATGCGCATTAAAGGGATTCCCCTCCCGGCGAGGAGACTCGAGTACTCTCGCCGGGAGGGGAATCCCTTTAATGCGCGTGCTGATGTCCGCGCACAGGACATCAGCACGCGCATAACCCAATGTGCGAAGTGAGTCGAACACTACGCGGCTCACTTCGCACATTTGTGAATAAGGGCCAAGTGTGCATATTAAGTTCAGCCTCATGTACTATGTCAATGCCGGCACACTGAAACCTCAGGCTTCATTTCAGGGAATATCTGATTTTGCTTAGTGAGGTTTGCACATGCATCTTTACCATAATCACTTTGGAAAGTCTTCTTGCCTTCCCTGGATGACCTCTTTGTGCATATATTGGATAAGACAACACCAATCTGCCATCCACCAATCTGCCTTCCACCAATCTGCCGTCCACCAATCTAACATGAAGTGTCTGTTGACAGCAGTTTTTACTTGCACTAGATCATAGGTCCTGCAGTTATCTATATTTATACAATATTTTGGGGTTTATTCATGAATGTCCAAACAATCCAAAGGGTCTGAGCTCACATTTACTCACTATATTTGGGTATTCAGTAAAGTCTATAATGTGGTGATTTCGTGACCAGTTTGGATGCTCATGACAGTCACAGACTTATGGAGCACTTTGCATCAATTTGCATGCATGTGCACATGTAATTCAGCTTTCATCAAGGGTCAGAGTGTATTGAAGTAAAACATTTGGCAAGTTGTACTATGTCGAATTTGAGAGTTTTATTGAATTTGTGAGCATCGCGATCTCAACTGAATACACTTTGATGACCGAATTCTCACTTTCATGAATAAGCCCCTTACACCCATGTTTATACTTCACCAATTAACTGCTAGTACACATATAGCACTACTTCAAAAAAACTGCACAACTGCAACTACATTTCCCATTACCCCATGAAGGAAAATGGCCAGTCTATTACTTTCCCATATTTCCAAGGCAATCTTCTTCTTCATGATGGACCACCCATTTTCAACATTGGAAAAGTTGATTTATCACAGACACACTTATATATTTCACTTGAAACAAAATCATTTTATTTGTAATATATTATGTTTGTGATGTTATTTAACAATATAATACAGCTCATCAGAATATATTAAGTTATGTACTTAAACTTCAACAGGGGTGGTAAGCATATTTTATGCAACAGAATCTCCTCGCACACCATTGCCACTATACCTGGGTGCCTCTCTGTGCACCCTAAAGGACTACATGATGATGATTCATAATTTCCTCTTGAGTATTCCACCCTAACCCTTGTAAAATTCTCAGGTCTATAATCTGGAACTATACAGAAGCTGGTCCTTTCTGAAGACTGTTTGGTCTTTCAAAGACTCTGTTTTACTTTTACATACATTAGGTCACCTGACACTAGGGGAACTTCACAACTTATAATTACTAGACCACTTTAACTATGTGGCAAATCTTTGAAAGATGACTGCTAACCAGTGCAAGTGGCACACCTAAAGTTTTATGGGTTACAGTGCAAAGTGGCTCAGAGACTACCCTGCAGTGTCACCCCTACAGTGCCCCTCCCTCCCAGATCACAATAAATGAGATTGGAATCCTGGGATGCCATAGATGTATTCTGCAAAATGATAGGGCAAGTGCAATCATCTCATTATACATTTTATTAATTACATATTCATTTTATTATTGTTGCAGGCTGTGTTTTTCTTGTTCCATGGAATCAAACCTTATGAAACCAGAAATATTTGATGTGATGGTTTGTAAGAAATGGTTTTGCCCAGTATGAGATACGTACAATTTTTCTGGTGGGAAATGACATGAACAGTCTTTGCTTGACCAGCAGTCTTTCTTTAATAATTCATTGTGAACCTTGAATAAGCTCTAGAATCCATATGACTTGCTCCCAGGTAAGCAAGCAATGGCACATGCTTTTGAAATGGATGACAGTGATATCATTGATGCTGCTTTTGCCAGGAGTTCCAGAAGGGACTCTCAATCAGCACGGCGATACTTGTTTCAAAAGCAGAACAAACAGGGCAATGGCCACCCTAAAGGACTCCGGACCACTTCTCCAATGGGAAGAGTCATCTTGATAAACTCCCCTTTAGAAGGTAAGCTACAATACATGACATTGAAAGCTCTACTAATACTATCATCTTTAATTTTCCCTTCTATATATGGATGTATGGATAATTTTATTTATAAAGCGCCCCAAATTTATGCATGATGTACAATTCAGCAATACAAATATAATACAGACATGGGAAAAGTGCATTATACAATACAAGTATAATATCACAAGGATACATCACTTTAAGTGCCAGGTTGTGTTGGAGAGCTTACAATCTAGGTGGAAGGAAAACATTACAAACACAGATTGAGGGGTAATAAGTGTTAATAACAATGTGTTGAAACATTGGTCAATAAATACATATTATAAGCATAAATAACTAAGGAAATAAAATATATACATATAAATAGTGATAGTGCTCTATAAGGAAGGATTTCAGTTTGGTTTTAAAAGAGACAATGTTCCTGGCGAAGATAAAAGAGTATAGAATTCCATATGTATGGAGCAGAAAGAGAGAATGGTTTAAGACAAGAAAGGGCAGTATTCCTGCGTGGAACGCAAAGCTGATTGTTTTGGGAGGAGTGCAGTTGACATTGAGGAATGTACGGGCATACGAGAGAAGGAAATGTAGGGAGAAGCAACTGAGTGAAGTGCCTTAAATGTCAGAAGAAGAACACTGTAAATGTTTCTTTTGCTAATAAGGAGCCAAAGAGCAGAGCGATTGGGAGAGAGTCTGTCCTTTTTAGGGAGAGAGGGAGAGAATTCTGGCAGAAAAATTTAGAATATACTGGAGCAGGGAGAGGTGGGAAACTGGAAGGCCAGATAGAAGAACACTGAAGTAGTCCAAGCAGGATAGGATGACAGCATGCATGAGGGTGTTAGCAGTGGAGCAAGAGAGAAAGGAGTGGATCTTGGCAATGTTGCAAAGGAAAACTTGACAGGATTTAGCAGTGGTGGAGATGTGTTTAAAGAAGAAAAGAGTAGATCAAAGGTCACCACCAGACAACATACAGATATTACAGCGTTGATGATCACACCATCAACTAGAATGGTAAGAGCATGTCAAGGTTTGGGTGAAAAAATAATCAATTCCGTTTTAGCAAGATTTAATTTGAGCTGGTGCTTGGCCATCCAAGAGGAGATTGCCAGGAGACAGCTAGAAATTTGAGCCATAACCCCCTCCCACACTGTGCTTCCCCTTCATAGAACCTACAATGTGAAGGAGGGGGGGCGCTATCTTAATACTGACCCCCCTCCTTAGCGCTGTCCCTACCTGCCTCCTCTCTGTCTCCGTTGTAGCGCTACAGCGCCGCTCTCTCCATTCAACTTCCTGCTGCTCACAGGAAGTTGAATCTTTGCTGGGAAGAGGGACGAGATGGCTGGGCCAAGGAGGAGGCAGGTAGGGACAGCGCTAAGGGGGGTAGCGATCACCAAGATAGCGCCCCCTCCTGCTGCGCCCTAGGCACCCGACTATCCTTCCTACCCCTAGGCCCGGCCCTGGTATCTTGGTATCTGTTCAGTGGGTAGTATTAAAGGTAATATTAAAGGTTTGTCCATTTGTCAAAATTGGATGATTTCATTTAGTATTATTAGTATTTAATAGTTTTAGTCTTTACATATGCAGTACTATACCTTAGTGAGAAGTGTTTCTCCCCAGTAGATGTTTCATGTGATGCAGAATGATTGAGTAGGCAGCACTGATAAACTCCTGCTCCAGGAAATGTGTGTGTGATGTGTACTGGTCAGTTTTCCATGAAAAGGACATTTTTGCTATTTTGCTACTTACTACTTAGCACATGTGCACAAGTCAGCTTTCCCTCTGTAATCTCCTGCATTCCAAACTTAATTTATGCGGCCAAGAGGTCAGAACACTGCTTAACCAATAGCAGTCAGGCAGCTATTTCTTCTCATGTTTCCTGATTTGCAGAACAGAAAGAGGACGGGGAGTCAGGGGAGGAAAATGTCAGCTCTAAGGAAAACTAATTACAAATGGCAAGAATTATTTTTTGCCTAAAACATTTTATTAACTATTTGTGTCAGAAATTGGCTTAGTATAAAGGGGTTAGATATGTATGTGTACAGTTATATCAGCACTATAGCGCCCCTTTAAATGTTTACCTTTTCTGAGGAAAAGCAGCAAATGGTGCACATTTAACATGGACCCTGTTAATGCAAGTAGGGCAAGATCGAGAAATAAAATAAATAAAGGCAGCCAACAGAAATCCAGTGCAAATACCACTCTCCTAGCTATATAACTAATAATGGTAGAATGTCTATTCTCCTATCCTATTGATATTTTTACAGATGGTTCCCTGTACTCTGTGGAAGCACAGATCTCAAGGCTGTGCATGAATAAAAAGGGGGCAAATGTTTAGCAACGCCATGAGAAATATAGCCACTAATGTAGCCTGGGAGGAGGGTTTACGTGTTCTTAAAGTGGGCAGTTGATGTTTGCTATGCACCCTAAACAGTACCATTTCCGATAATTCAACATATTGATTTAGACATGTCATATTCCTTATTAATTACTATGAATTTTTTTTTATTAGTTTCAACTCATCCTCTTTTGTCTTTGCAGCTAACAGTGATGAAAGTGATTCAATCCTTGCTATCACAGTGGAAAAAAGTCGGGATGGAAAATTGGGGTTTAGTGTCCGTGGAGGCTCAGAACATGGACTTGGTATATTTGTCAGTATGGTGGAAGAAGGAAGTAGTGCCGGTAAGATACTGATAAAATAATAAATGCCTGCGAAAGGCATTTCAATGTCAATTCTATGAAAACTACATAGAACCAATGTTTAGCATTAATGTTTTAAAAAAGATATATTTATTTTTCGTCAAAAGGTCTCAACTTAATTTTACTTTTTGTTTTTAAGTAGTAGATTACTGATATTTTTTAGTAGCTCAGTGGAAACTGGGGTCATGCTTAAACAGATTAATGAACAACAAATGCCCAATAAACTACAAGAGAAATGCTATGCATGTGTTTATGCAAAAATTGATAACTCATTTTTTTCAGATCTGCACATGCGTTTCAGTGGCCATTTTGCGGAAATGAGGAAGGGGGCGGGTAAAATGAGGAAGGGGGCAGGTAAAATTAGGAAGGGGGTGGGTAAAATGAGGAAGGGGGCGGGTAATTTGTCATGGTCTGTGTCACATACAGAAACAGGAAGAGAGCTGCATTGGGGAGTTTTTAATCAACAATCCTGACTTTACTCATTGTGGCTTCACCACTTCTTCCTTTGTATCACCACAATAGTTTAGTTTAAGGTTGCAGGATCTTAAAGTGTTTAGCTAAGAAAGACTACAATTCCCAAAAAGTCTTGTCACCCATAGTTCAGAACTTTTATGTCTCCTTTACCGAAGCATTTATTCAAACCTTTGTATTAAAAATAAACAAATAAAGTGGTTGTATTAAAGTGCACCTGTCACCTCAAAACTCTTATACTAATTTAGGTTCCACTAATGAAATAAACATTTTTGTAAATATATATACAGTATGTATTTAAAAAAATGTACCTTTATTTAGCCCCGCCCAACCTGACTCGAGAAAGAAAAGTCAGGCTGACAGGGAAGATGACAGAGAGAAATGCTGTATAAAGGTACATTTTTTTAAAATACATATATATTTACAAAAACGTTTATTTCATTAGTACAACCTAAATTAGTAATAGTTTTGAGGTGACAGGTGCACTTTTATATTATATCATTATATTATGATTATCAGTGGAGAAGATAAAGTTTTGTTTTATTTTATAATTATATTTATTATGTAGATGTATTTGATTACACAGTAACAGACTTTGCTGCATTCTGTTGCTTCTATACATACCACTCAAGTGTGGGTAGTAATACAGTGCCTTGTCCTTTGGTTTTGTTTAACAGAACAAGCAGGTTTGAGTGTTGGAGATAAGATTACTGAAGTGAACAGCATTAGTTTAGAAAACATCACCATGGGAAGTGCTGTGAAAGTCCTAACTGGGAATAACCGTCTCCGGATGATGGTGAGACGAATGGGAAAAGTGCCAGGGATTAAATTCTCCAAAGAAAAGACCACATGGTAAGCAGAGCTGTACTCTCCACTCTTACTGTACATGGCATTGTCAACCGTTCTAGGTAACCAAAAATCACAATGTAAGACCTCTGTGCCTCAAAGAGAGCATGTCGGGTTGACTGAAGTCCAATGGTATCCTGTTTCAGAGCTTGTATACGTATGAACTTTGACCACAGCAAACACAACTCAAATACAATTTACTGTACATGTTTCTAGTCTTTATCATTCCTAGCTGTGAAAAGTCAGAGTTTATCTAAATGATCTATGCATGTGTTTGAACCTTGATTTCCCACACTATATATGTCAGCTGTTGGATTTTATTAATTGATATCATCAGCAGAAAATAATGTTTTGTTTTTTTGTTTATGCCCTTCTTCTTGACCTATGTTTACTGCTGTGAGTATGTGACACTTTTAAGCCTTTTACAATACTACTGTCCCCATCTTTGTACAAAGGTATTATTAAGCAATTTTCCTGTTTCCTTTGGTGTATCACAGACTAATGTACACTTGTGTTGTTTGATATAAAAAAACACCAAACAGACATTGGCCACAAAAGTAGGAAAGAAAATGTAAATGTTCTTAGTTACACGTCGGATTTATTTTCTAGGAGCATATAGGCACAGAATGTTATAGGCACAAAATGTTTGGTGCCTTAGATCACACACCTTTAAAAATAAACACAGGCTAAATTAAACAGTGAACTGAAGTGTGAAATAACAAATGTCAGGATCAACATTTTGACTATTAAAAAAACTTTTCAATTAGAATGAATTCCCTTGATTCCCCCTGCCTATGTGCCTTACTAGGAGTGAGGCACCCTTTTATACTGAGCCACCTACAGGAATGTGTATTCTGCCACCAATGTAAGTTAGAGAAGTCTCTGATGAGTGTGAGCAGCAATCTCTGTACAAGCAATGCAAGATAGTGAACTCATTATACTCATTCCCCTAGCTCCACCAGTTGCATGTGGAACCCCAGTGAGCTGGATGCAATGGATATGCTTCAGATGGTTTATTAACTGTACCTTCAGCAATGAGTTATACAGCTTCCTTGAAAATGACATAAAGTTGATTGTAATGACCTACAGCCTGCTGGAATGAGCTATAGAGTTTTCTGGAATGAGCTATAAAGCTTTCTGGAATGAGATATAGAGCTTCCTGGAATGAGATATAGAGCTTCCTGGAATGAGATATAGAGCTTCCTGGAATGAGATATAGAGCTTCCTGGAATGAGATATGGAGCTTCCTGGATTGAGATATAGAGCTTCCTGGAATGAGCTATAGAGCTTCCTGGAATGAGCTATAGAGCTTCCTGGAATGAGCTATAGAGCTTCCTGGAATGAGCTATAGAGCTTCCTGGAATGAGATATAGAGCTTCCTGGAATGAGATATAGAGTTGTCTGGAATATGCTATAGAGCTTCCTGGAATGAGCTATAGAGGTCAAAGCAAATTCTTGTCTCCAGCTCTGTGTTACATGTCTGCTGAACAGGAAAAGCATGCATAAAAGGGATGTGACCTCACAGAACAGGAGGAATTATGGGAAAACAAAAACATATGGGAATTACTTATTAATAGCTTACCTAAACCAACATAACAATGGCCACTAGGTGGCAGCAAAGAATAATAAGCATGGAATGCAACAGATAAAACATTAAATACAAACTAAGATAAATGGATCCCTGTTGGGAGAATTACTCTAAAATTCACCATTCAGCAAAGTGAGCTCTGAAGCCTTCTCACTTTGCAAATGGTATTATTGCGCTCACTGATGTCCTGCACGCGGACATCAGCGAGTGCAGTAAAGGGATTCCCATCTCAGCGAGGCAACTCTTTTGGTCTTGCCGAGACGGGAATCCCTTTAATGCGCTCGCTGATGTCCGCATGCAGGACATCAGTGAGCGCATAATACCATTTGCGAAGTGAGCCGAAAGCTCCGGAGCTCACTTCGCTGAATGGTTTATTCCCCCCTTAGCTGTGACAGCACAATGTGTGCCTATAGGAAAATCTGGACCTGGTTGTAACCAAATGATCTTAGATCTACAATACAGGGGCTGTATTCGTGAATACTGATGTTACGCAGCTTCCTTGAGAAAAGGCCACTGCATTACAAGAGGGGCAAACAGACAACAGAAAAGAAGAGGGCAGGAAGGGAAATAACTAAAATACCAATAACCTGCCAATAAAGACAGATTGTATAGATGGAAGATGGTCAAATGCAACAAAATTGAAGAACATTAAGAGGGAATTCAGGATAGTGCGAAGTGAGGTGCGGAGTGTTCGCCTCACTTCGGACTGACTGATCTGAGCTCGCTGATGTCCTGCACGCGGACATCAGTGAACGCATTAAAGGGATTCCAGTCTCGGCGAGAGCAAAAGAGATACATTGCCCATAGGTAGAACCGGCCCTGCCATTACTACATTATGTTGGACCGTGTTGTACCTAGGCACCAAATGAAAACTCTTGTTCTTTCTCTACCATGTGCTCTGCAGAAACCACATAACACTTCACTTTATATGGCCACTAGATAGATCACAGACATTGTTAAACATAAATTCTGGGATGTTGAGAAAGGATCATTTAACAAACAATAGGGAATATCTAGCTAACTATGAGGTCTATAACTAGAAGTAGATAGTAGATAGCAATTTCTACATTTTTTTATTCCATTCATACATCTCTGTTATCTGATTATCGGCAGCTGTCAGTCCTGTACTATTACAAATTAAGTGCAATTTTGGAGGAACTAATAATGCTTTCAAAGAAAATGTAATCTGCAAAATCTTTTTAATAAATCAGCTCCTTTGGTTCCTTTTTTTCTCCCATAAACTTTCCTGATCTAGTTTATTTAAAACCATTTTCATAATATTTTTTCAATATTAGCAACAGATTTTTGAATATAAATCCCATATCTGTAAACCCTATTATTCTTTGTTCTGGAATGCGTGGCTTCCAGGCCTCTCCTACAGATGAAAGTGAAAAGGACCCACATTGGTTTCTAATAAAGGAAAAAAAATAGTACAATCCGATAGTGGAAAAATGAAAAAAATAATAAGAAGGCAGTCTCTATTCTTAGATGGCAATGAAATAGCCACAAATATATACAGTAAACAATTTACCATGAAAAGTTTAAGGGGGGAATTCACCATTGTCCGAAGTAGTGCGAACAGTTCGGGCGACTGC
>WMED01024600.1:0-10803 GCA_019650415.1 Pipa parva | reverse complement strand
GCGCCCAAGCGGTGGTTCGCCCAGGGCGCAAATCTAGCCAGGACCGGCCCTGGGTCACCTTATATGCCCAGTCGTCATATACGCCGGCAAATACGGTAGTCCTTACTTTTAACTTATATTCAGTGGTTTTCTTTTGCCCAGAAATAAACTCTGAGCAAAATTTGTCCGTGTGAAGCTGGCTTAAGAATCATCAGCCAAACTGGTTATGCTGAAATGTTCACAACGGGACTAAAGGGAGTTGTTGATCTGTGTAAATGTAGACAGTGTTGGCCCTATATCAATTCATATTGGCCCTGTGCTGACTGAGAGCCTCAATGACTAAAGTGTGAATTCACTTTTGAGTCGCTTTGCCAAAATAGTTGCAAATTCACTTCTCACTATTGACAAAAGTGGAGAATACACTTATCGGACAGGCAGAAACCAGCAAACATTGTTGGATGTGTAGTGTGGTGTAGTCAGTCAGATAGAAGTGGGATGAGAAGTCATGTGGAGTGAGGCTAATTCCTCAAGTGAAGGGCAGTGACGTCATCCTCATCCTATCCCACTAGCAGTATTCTGTGAATATTAGATCTATTTCTATGTCACCTTGTCCCTAGGTCATGTTTTCACTTAGTCGCGGTCGCCATTGTCACGTGTGAATGAACAGTCACCTTACCCAACACTGGAGCCCTGCCATCAATCCCCCCAATTCGCTAGTCTGAAGTGGTAAAATTAAACAGGTGAATTTGGAGCAGTTCACCTTGTCACATTTGTACTTTTGCACCACTCCGCATTTTAGTCAATAGCCTGAGCTTCCTTGGCTTTCTAACCCAAACACTCCTTCCTCTATTAATCAATATATATTTTTTGTATGTTATTTTCTTTTGTACCTGCATGTTGGATTCTGTACTAGCCAATTTACAGCTCATTTAGTATTCGAGTTTTAAGGTGAGAGGTCCACTTTAAATGGAAATGAATATGAACAATCAATTTTAAAAAAGTGTCTGGGTATCTGCCTTGACTGGTGTATAGTGCATATTCGCATCCATTATATATTTTACCTTAACTCCAACTTATATACTTAAATAATCACACAACACTGAGTGTGGGTATAAAGGGCCGCAGCTTTTATTTAACCATAACATCCATTTTCACTATTGAAAGAATTTTCCAATGCTTGCCTTCCAGCTTCTTTCTTAACCATTTTGTGACCACCAACTGCCCCCCTTCCTTCTCCCTTAAGGTCGGGTTCCACTGGGCAGGGTAGCCACCTCCACCACACCTGGGCCCATACCAAAATAGTGCCCATTTGCACAATGCATCTCCCCCGAGATGCCCAAATACCAGGCAAGCATTATAATAATTCTGCAACAATATTTTCCAATTCCCCTTTCAGCAAACCTTCTTTTTTCTTAAAAACCTTTTCCTATAACTGCTTATTATTACTCCATCAACTTCCATTATAGCCTTACTATTATTAACCTTACACTCTGGGGAGGGAGGGTGGGCTCTGCTCCTTCTCTCAATTCTGATCAGCTAAGCTGCCTCCCTTTCCTTTTCCTCCCTAAACTCCTCCTTCCTTCCTTTATTCCCATTCCTGCTTTGCCCTCACACCTGTCAATAACCCCTTCCACTTATTCTGCTCTAGGGGTATCTTATCCCCTGATTAAGACAAATTCTAACTGCACTGTTGTTTTTGACTGTAAGAGGAGCTGAGCCTTTTCCACCTCATTAATATGTGTTCACTGACCTCTGTTGTGACATTATCCTTTATGCAAGACCTCAGATCATGTTTAACATAAAGACATACATCTACAGCTACTATACCAATTTGATATCATCTGTGAATCATCCAGCCATGTTTTACCAGTTCCAGTAATATTATAATGAATGCATCGGGGATATTGCTGCTATTTTAAAATGACAAAATAACAAAGAAAGAAACTGATGTTGCAAGGCCAAAGCAACATTTCTCACGTGACTTTACATGAAAATTGAAATCACACAGATAAAGCAATTCAGATCATTGCATCATTTTAGTCTTTGATCATTTGCAAAAAAAGGAGTGTGGCCAGTTAGTGGGTGTGGCTTAAGGCACCTCACATTCTGTGCCTAGGAGGAGTGCCTGAGAAAATCCAGCACTGTAGCTTGTCATGTATTTATTACCTCTCTATTCAGGCTATGATCAAAATCTTACAGACCTAAAAAAAAAAAAAAAAAAAAAAGGAGGACAACGATTTGCCACATTGGTCTGCAGGTAAATGCTTCAACTTTGTCAGGAAAACCCTACCCCTTTGCCTAGTAAATCACAATATATTTCAGTGTTAGAATGATACGTTGCACTAAAATGGGGATAGATGGAAGCATAAACTTGTGTTAAAATGAAATTAACTCAGTTCAACTTATTTTTCCATCCCATTAAATATCAGTAAACCAGAAACGCTACACATGTGAAAGCACTAAGGCAGATTTCCCATGTTGTATGTACTGAGGAAACGGAACTCTCAACCCCATTCATTTTACTACTGAATTACTTAAAAAATGACATGTGGTTGGCCATACTTTATCTGGCAACTGGTTCCTCATTTCTTTTTTTAGCTTGTCATCTGACTTGCTAATTTGCAGCACTCATTGCACTCTTTGTTTTTTCCCTCTGCCTCATAAATCTCTCCTTCTAACCATTTCCAGTTATTTTATTTCCTTGGAATTAAGCCCTCATGGCTGTATCTTGAATATACTGAGCAAAGTAGCAGCATGAGGAACTAAGCCCTCATGGCTGTATCTTGAATGTACTGAGCAAAGTAGCAGCATGCTTTTATATCTTTTTAAAACACAGTTCACTCATTTTTCCATCCCTTTAAAATATGATCAGTGAACCAGATCCCCCAATCAAAAGACTGGCAAGCAAGGCTTTGATAAATAGGATTATGGGTGCAAGAAAGCTACAATGGTCTAGGTCAGGGGTCGGCAAACTTTTTTTCTGAGGGAGCCATTTCACTCCCTCCTCCGGCGACGATAACAATCTTCTGAGCCGCCGGAGGAGGGAGGCGTGGCATCTCCCGAACCCATGACCACCGACAGCCAATCAGAAGAGCCGTCGGTGGTCGTGGGCGGGGTTTCGCCGGCCGTGGGCGGGGCTTCGACGGCCGTGGGCGGGGCTTCGGCAGTGCGGCCCGAGCCACGACAAGGCTGCTAAAGAGCCGCATGTGGCTCGCGAGCCGCACTTTGCCGACCACTGGTCTAGGTCAGGGGTCGGCAAACTTGTTTTGGGAGGGAACCATTTCACTCCCTCCTCCAGCGGCGATTACTATCTTCTGAGCCGCCGGAGGAGGGAGGCGTGCCCTCTCCCGACCCCATGACCACCGACAGCCAATCAGAAGAGCCATCAGCGGTCATGGGCGGGGCTTGGGCATGGCTTCGGCAGTGCGCTCCGAACCACAACAAGGCGGCTAAAGAGCCACACTTTGCCGACCACTGGTCTAGGTCTAAATACATGTACTGTAAGATAATGGCACATTATTTTAATTTATGAAAGTACAGCAATAGGAATGCATTATGTATTTTTCTGTTGGGCAAATACAACTTTAGTGTGCGTGCTGAGGAAAAATATAAGAGTTTCAATAGTTTAAACCCTAGACGCTTAGAGGGGAATTCACGATAGTGTGAAGTGAGGTGCGGAGTCTTCGCCTCACTTCGCACTGACTGATATGCGCTCGCTGATGTCCTGCATGCGGACATCAGCGAGCGCTTTAAAGGGATTCCAGTCTCAACGAGACCAAAAGAGTTGCCTCGCCAAGACTGGAATCCCTGTAAAGCACTCGCTGATGTCCGCATGCAGGACATCAGCGAGCGCATATCAGTCGGTGTGAAGATTTTGTATGAAACAGATTCAGATAGTGGCACTGTTTTTGGCAGTCTATGAAAAAAACTAAATAATGGCAGTGGAAAGCGGTAGTGCAGGTGTACAAACTACCTTTAAATGGCAAAGAAATTATTGAAAGAGCAGGCCCTTCATTGTGATCAGAACCACTTTATGGTAGAAGAGTGGACATCTTGGTAAGGTGGCCATCTACCGCTGAATCCAGTCAGGAAATTAACAGTGAGGAGAGCACACACCTACACACTTATAACCCCTGCTGATTTGGCTGATGTTTCACTAATGATAATTATCATGTATTACTCACCAGCAATTAGTTTTGGCTCACACACACTCTAAATATGAAGCATTTTTTAGTACAACATGACAAAAAAAAACAAAACAACAAAAAAAAAACAGATGTTGAAATAACTGGCTTAAGTAGCATATATGCAGATAAAGTACAAGCTGGAGGAATATGCAGCACTTGAGCGTTAGGAAAATCATCTCAGGAGAATAGAAGGATGACAGCAGTCGTCTGTATAAAAAAAGCACTGGGAATCTGTTCTAGCTACTGAGCAAATACCTACAGCCAAATTCTACAAGATCATGGAGGTGGAGTAGTTCAAACGTACTTGCTAATTGACTTTTACTACAGGGAATTTTTTTTTGCTAATAAATAAATACCCAAACATTGTGAATGCAGAAAAAAAGAAAGAGATTCACGAAATGAACAGAGAGTGTGGCTCTAATGTTGCATATTGTATTTAGAACATATTTTCCATTGATGAAATAACAATTCTGAAGCCAGGTCTATTTAATGAGCTCAGAGAGTAGTGTGTAAATTCAGCCTGGTCAGTACAATTAAGGGCGATGTTCCAGGACCCCCCTCCAAATATCTAGTTAACCCATGAAGAGCAGAGGCCTCTGTGATCAGTACACTAATCATATTTAATCTGTTGCAGATACCATGAGAAGCAAGCCCAAATGCTGATACATATTAGATCCTTTCCAGGATGCTTTGGACTTCTCTGCAAGTGGAAGTCTTTAATATATAATAACTATATTATAACTGCTGCAGTAAAATGGCTGCTTTGGGATTTACAGAAACTGGATTATGGGAAAAGGGTGTGTCTGTCAGTGCCAAATGGTCTAACAAAGTTTTCTCCGGGATACTGCTTAAGGACCATGATTGTTTAAATTTATTTAGAAAAGATTCAGAACTTGGGACACAGTTTCTGTGTTTGCAGATAACACAAGATAGAATAAATAATAATAAAATAAAGTCAATGAAGGAAGCTAATTGCAAGCTGACCCTGACTTATTAAATGAGTTCATAACTACACGGCAAATAATTTATTGTATACAAATGTAAAGTTAGGCTTGTGGCTCAAATGTTCTAGCACTGTATATGTTAGTGGGGGATAAAAGTAAGTGGGGAAAGACCTAGGAGTACTTGTGAAATAATAGCATACAATGCCAGTCTTCAGCTTACAGTAATTGCAAAGTTCTCTCTTGTATCAGGCAAGGAGTAAGTAAGAGAATACAATTTTGCCACTGTTCAATTGACTTGGTAAAGCCTCATCTTGAATGTGTAGTCCAATTCTGGTGCCATTACACAAAGATGATATCCTTGAGCTGGAAAGGGTTGAAAGAAGGGCTACTATAATTATATTGGGAATGGAGGATCTTAGTTATATAGAGAGACTTAAGAAATTAAACTTATTTAACCTTGAGAAAATGCAATTATGCTGTGAAAGTATGGAACAGTCTCCCATGCCCTAAGACTTTTCATAAATACTTACTTTTGTAACTACAACAAAGCAGCCCAAATGTTGTATTAAAATAATACAAAAGCAAATATTTCGCAAACATCTCATGTGAGAACATCAGTAATCGACTGTTAAGCACATGATATAAACAGCAATTATAAAAGCTTTTTTTTAAAGTAAATGTTAATACTGTACTGAGTAAATCAAATTTATACATTAGAGGTGTGTGCTGAACGATTTACAGAGTTTATCATCCACTTGTGGCAAAGAGGTCTAGAAGAAGCGGCACTTTAAACTTTATTCCACCCATCTCTAATAGATTAGCACATGGTTCTGCCACTGGAGGTGGGTCATGATCTTTCCTGTGCCCACCTCATTTGCATCAAGTGGTAAAGCAGACTAAATAATTTCAATTTTACATTGTGTTTGTGAGTAGAGTAACTTCAGCCTGTAATTAAAAGTTTCCTAATGTGACAAATATCATCTAAGTGAACACACACAGCAGTTTAAAGACAAGACTTTCACAGTTTTTATGGGACAGTCACATTCCTAGGTAATAGCTAAGTGGGTGGAGTTTACCCAGAAGGTGAGGGCACCTGTAAATTGTCTGGACTTACATAAAATTTAGTCAAGTGTACATGAATGTGTTCAGGGTCTATTTTTGTTCTGATATGCTGGGGTGCAGTTAGGCTGTTGGGAAGGTAGACAGTAGCTACACAAACTGCTTGTTGTTCCAAAATCTTCTAATCCTTTTGATTTCTGACACATCCATAAGCATTTTCCTTGACTGAACATATGTCATATTTGGAACATTTAAAGGGACACAAAGCCAGTAAACAAAAGTGCTGTTTATTGACCACCTAGTTTTAAGTAGAATGTGTTAAAATGAAAGATTAACGTTTCCTGATTTTGCAGAATTATTCAGAGAAATAGAAGAAAAAGTAAGCACTTTGAGAAGAGGGCTTCAGTTCATGTAGGCCCCTCCTCCTGTTACCTATGCGCAGGCTGTTACATGTGTGCTGCATTTTATTTATTAAGCAGCTTTTAACTCAGCAGAGCTTTTCTTCACTTTTTCAATCCCTCAGAGCATGAAATTTCCTAAAGCAAATGAAAATGAATTTGAATTAGTTTTTGGAGGAGGGAACATGCCCAGTTAGTGAACATTGCCTTTGACTAAGGGAAGAGGGATTAGGATTAGCTGAAAAAACTTGTTTCCAAGTGCTTGTTTTATCTTCTATTGCTGTGAATATTCTGCAAAATCATGAAGCCAAAACCTGCCATTTGAAGAACAATAAATAGAAAGCTCCTTATTTACAGGCTTTAGTGTCCCCTTAAATGTCTGGTTGTCGGCTTTTTATCATATCAGTTACCTCAAGCACTGTGCATCACTGAAGCTCACCAGGCTTCACTGATGGAAAAACAGATTGTTTATGATAAGTAAAGCCATCCTCTTGTTAGAAATATAGTTCGTATATTAGTCATAAAGTAAGATAGGACTTTTTTTAAGTTTCAATGCTACTCACATTTAATAAGCAGTACACTTTTTACCTGGTGATAAGATCACTTTAACTTTTTCTAAGATTACCATTGATATCACCCCTCTCTTTCTTCATGTCTACCTTAAAGCAATATTGTCATCCCAAAGTTTTCCATTTTTAAATGATCCCATTGCATTACTGACATATTTATTAAGAGCAATCAGTTTTGTTTTTTTCAAAAAAATATTTGCAGTTTTCATAATATTACTACTTTAAAGTAAAAAGTTCTGCCATCACACAGGTCCCTTATTATAAGCCAGATACCAGATACTGCATCAATACTTTGTTGAGTGCACAATAGCCTGCATCTCATAACTAATACAAGAAAGTACTGCTGTGTCCAACTGAACTGTTATGGAACGCAATCAATGCTACAAACAGCAGCAAGGAAGAAACAGTTTGGTGCAGCTTATTCAAGTATATATTTGGCAGCAATATATCTATTAGTTCACAAAATCATTATTCTTTACTGCATAATTATTCCTCACTGGTTAATTATGACATCATATAGAAGTAATTGGTCATGCTTGTGCTTTAACGTAGACAAAAATGAAAAATCTGATATTACAGCACAAAAAACAAGGTAGCTAATTATGGGGTGATAGTAAATGTAATGTTAAACGTTTCCTTTTTTGTCCAACTTCTAACCAATGTGTAATAATAAATGTTTGCCTCTGGGTGACTCAGCTAATGCAACAGCTGGTACTGTGGAAAGCTTTATAAAGAATCTATTGTTGGTAAAATATATCCTATGACTAATTTTGAAAGCCGTTTGTTGATAATGTTTGAAATTATTTTATTTATCAGCACTGTGGATGTAATTCAATTTTCATCATTCTTGTGGTTAAGTTTTTTCCCCCCACTGGTCTAGTCCAGATGTTGTATCTGTGATGTCAACCATATTATTTACACAATTAAGATACAGGGTCATTTGCTGTTTTAGCCACCAATTACATCATCAAGAGAATAATGTTGGTCTTTCCCAGATTGTTATGGTATGATTCTATTTGCAGAGCCGCAGATCTGGAAAAAAAATTAACTATGTTTTACATTGAAAAGTCTTTGTACAAAGGATTCTATTTAAAATAAATGTGGCAGACTCCTAGATAAAAGAAATGTTTTATTATTCCTCCGTACACTTGGTTATTATCCATTAATGCAGTGTAGACTAAAAAAAAAACATTACTTATTGAATTCTAATTTATTTAGAAATAAAGTGGCACTTAAAGTGATGTATCCTTGTGATATTATATGTGTATTGTATAATGCACTTTTCCCATGTCTGTATTATATTTGTATTGCTGTATTGTACAGCGCTGCGTCAATTTGTGGCGCTTTTAAATAAAATTATACATACATACATACAGTACATACATTTAAGGATCTCTCCTAACTGGGAATGAACCTTTGACTTACTGCTTTCTGCAAACTGACTCTGTCATCGTACTGAGTTAGTGGCAGTGTTTGAAATATTTTGGATACAATTGCTGTTCACTGTGCAGGTGTTTAATGGATTACAAACACAGATACGGGTGCTGATTGTTTAGCATTTAGCCCTCACTTTCTGTGTTTCTTGCCCAAGCTGGTCACAGTTCCTGCTGCATCTTTGTATCCTCTAGTTATTTTCCATTTGCCAACCCAGCCAACTCTGAGTCTTGCAGTCTGCCCTTGCCTTTTCTCCAGTTTGATCTTGCTACTGATCTGATGTAGCTCCGACTGGCTCCAGTGATTTCAGAGTGATTGCTCATGCTACCTTAATGTCAGATCCTGGTTTGATTCACATCAAAAAGCCAAAGCCCAAAATTATGCTGATGATATACCAGAGTAGATCAGGATCTCTAGGTGGGTGGTGATTTGCCCCACAGTGGGTCTATACTGCTTTATCATAGTTGATTCAAAACATAGACCCAACCAAGGCTTCCTCTTTAATAGTCTCTCAATAAGCCCTGATCAAAACCTTTTTTTCAGATCAAAGTGTAGCAACAAGCTCACCTGACATAAAATACTGCGCTGAGCTAGTTTTCCAACTCTACAGTGTTACTCTAAATCTTCTGTCTGCCAAAGCTTTATTACAAATAACCACACCTCAGTTCATGCTTATAACGTAAAAAAACCCTTTCCTAGTCCCAAAATTCTAATGGAAAAGAGCTTGGGATTTGGGGGTTTATCTTATAAGCAGAAAAATAGTAAATGAGAGCGGAAGTGACTTATATATCAAGTCTGACCCTTTCTTAAGATAAAAATATCTCTTCATAGCTCCAAAATGCCAGTTAGATCAGTTCAGGGCAGAAATCTAAATTCTATTTTATTTCCATTGCCTTCTACAGGTGGTAGATAAAATGATAAAAAAAAAAAAATGCTTAAGGTACTGCTATGCTTTACTCTATGCCATATATATATATATAATCTTATATTTATATAACATTAGCAGAACCTGTTAAAAATGACCTTTGTATAGCTTTTAAAGTTCATTTAATGTAGACCTAGATTCTAACCATCAATTGTAAAATATGAAGTTTTCAGTACATGAAAATAGGAATGTAGCAGATAATGAAAAAGTCCTAAGAGGAAAGGTCACCTCTGTCCATCAAGCAAGAGCATCTCTAATAGAAACTATTAACGTTTTCGACTTATCTGAGGTCTAAGCTTATGGCACCTTTCACAAAGGGGTACAAGGCAGCATCTGATAAATGTGCCAAGAACTAGAACACCTGACTAGTGGACATTAAAATGTAGTGTGCGAAAACATCATAAAGCCATCTGCGTGTCACCAGAGAACTATAAAGTTAGCAGTCATCTAAAATATATAGTCAACAGCTTGACTGCCATATTATACTGGACAACTGCTATTGCTGAACCATACATTTCTGACTATAATGCTAATATGCAAAAAGCTGGTGTATGGACCAAAGAAGGCAACCACTACATGATTGGAAATGTGTCATGTGATCACTTACATGCATGCTTTGTAATGGTGTGCAAAGCTTATGTAACGATATAGCTGGCACACCTCATATTATACACAATACTCCTACATTACCAATAAGCCTCGGCAAACCCATATCCCAGGGAATAGGCCTCGCTTACAGATTGGAGTGGTATATAAGTGGAGAATCCATAAAATACACAGGGCGCCAGTAATTCTTATTTAGAACAGCAAAACAGTATTTATTTTAATAAGCAGCATGAAATAGAAGTAAATACTATTACAGCAGGTTCCACACTTATCACTTCATCAGTACTTGTTGCAACAGCATGTCATAATAATTACATTAACATGGTAATACACATAGTTACCAAATCAGGCCCCTCAGAGTAAACACAGGCAGTATCTGGACTCATCATCAGAGAAATCTCTCAGAAGATTCCTCTCAGGTAGACTGGATACACACAGGGGAACATCCTTCTTCGAGTGGACTTGTCCACTAATCCCTACTCCTACTACTTGAGTCCCTTTCCATAAATCAGGCCTCTTAGCCTCTAACACTCCTGTTGGGCGTCTCAGACTGCTTGGTACACAACCTAGCCTCAATACTCTCACCATCTGAGGTGAGCTGAAATGCAACTACATTAGCCCAGAGAGTGAGAGTCCTGTTAATTCCCTTCAAGACTCCCTTATATCACCTTTGGAGGGGAAGCAATGTAACAACCCTGGCTT
>WMED01024599.1:0-11192 GCA_019650415.1 Pipa parva | reverse complement strand
GCTTTGCAGTCTATAGTGCAGTCTCAGAGCACATTAGTAACAAGGTTTACAGTCTATAGTACACTCTGAGAACATTAGTAACAAGCTTTGCAGTGTGGGGGAGGGGTATGGTTAATTTCTGATAAATACATCATATGAAATTGCAACTGTCTTACACACAATCCAAATTCCACAATGCAGTGACCTGGGCTATAAGTTAGATTTATTTACCAGTTGTAACAATATTTTTAACTCAAACTGTTTTCCCCAGTCCCTGATAAGTACAACCTGAGAATGTGCAGGGTCACTGACCAAGGAAAGAGGGAATAAAGATGTCTAACTCCAGTGGCAACTTTACAGGCATCAGTATTCACTTGCTGTTGGGCTGTAGCACTCATGTGCTGTTGGGCTGTAGCACTCATGTGCTGTTGGGCTGTAGCACTCATGTGCTGTTGTAATAAATCCTAAACATAAGTCATATAATTTTTAGCCTGTTTTTCTGAGGCTTTAAGTTGCCCTTTAAAGGTCCTTCTTTAGAGTATTAAGTTAAGGTGAAATGTGTGAGAGGGGCTCCCTCCCCCAGACCCGCAGGCTACCTTGCAGCACATACCCTCCCCCAGGTCTGAAAAGTTCATTTTCTGCAATCCAGCGGGATGCAGATGCTGTGGACCTGTCGAGGGTTTCAGTGGTCCTGGCAGGGTATGGTCACAACTGCAATCCCAGTAGTTTCATGCCAGAACAATACAAACAAACCATGTGCAGTACAGCATCAAATCTGCCAATTACAAATCTATTTGGAAATAATTTTAACCTATTTAACCCACCTAAAAGGTGATTAATTTGGGGCTTGGGGCTTATTTCATTATAGTGAGTTGGCACTTTGAGAAACTTGTGTACTTGTGTATGTTTATCATATTTTTTTATGCAAATTCACTTAAGGATGTTTGAAATTCTAACACTGAAGACTTTGCTATATGGGTAATGTTGGGTGACACCCTATTATGGGTAATGTTGGGTGACACCCTATTATGGGTAATGTTGGGTGACACCCTATTGCCCTAAAGACTTTTAGGGCAATGGCACACTAAGGGTGAAATTTATTGAACTCGGAAAGACCGCTTTCGGTCTTTCTGAGTTTACTGTGTGAAATCTCGTGAGATTTTTCAAGATTTCGAGATCGAGTTTTTTTATCTTGATTTTTTGAATTTTTTTGGATGGAAAGGTAGCCGTGCTTTACATTAGTAGCATGGCTACATTTCCATCAAAAATTTAGAAAAATCGAGATCGAATAAATCATTCTCGAAATCTTGGAAAAAGTCTCAAGAAAAAAAATACAAGATTTCTCTCGGAAAACTCGTAAAGACCCAGAGCAGTCTTTCCCGAGTTTAATAAATTTTGCCCTAAGGGCCTTATTGACTAAGGGCGTAATTCATAAAGCAGCGAAGTGAGCAACGATGTGTTTGGCTCACTTCGCTAATAGTAGTATGCGCATGCTGATGTCCTGTACGCGGACATCAGCGAGCACATAACACCATTTGCGAAGTGAGCCGAAGGCTTCGGAGCTCACTTCGCTGAATGGTGAATTCCCCCCCACAATCTTATAGAGCACTATGCATCACTATGCATACATGTGCACAGGTACTTCTACTATTGATTAAGAGGAGGAATGTACTGAAGGAGTGAATTTGAGTAGGATGACTTCACCATATCAGAGTGGCGAATTGGGGGGCTTATGTGTGAATATGCATAAATATGACAATTACACTATACCACATTGTTCACTACTATTTGTCAGGCGATGTTCAGAAATCACTTTAAAGCAATTTGCTTCATATAGCGAATATGTGCAAATGAGTTTCCTATACAATGGCTCAAGTGAAAGTGTGGCCATTTCTGACATGTGAATCTTATCTATGAAATCCAAAAAACATTGTTAAAGAGGAATTGCTACAGTATTTAAAACTGAAATAAATAAAGTAGAAGAGCAATGTAAAAAGAGATGTATCATTCGTTCCTAGGTTGGATGAGCAGGGATATTTTATTTTTCATTAATTTGAAGGCTAGATGATGTTATAATCAGTGTTTTTATAAATACCCAGTGGATAATGTTAAACATATTTCTTATATATAACATAAACCCATATATATACTGTATTGAACTGTTATAATTTGCATTAATAAAGACATGATATATGACATTATTTGTTTTTCAAGTTGTTTAGGTTAAGACGATGTTCACACTGACGAATTAAAGCGCTTTCCAAAAATATGCAAAAGAAGGTAACACTATCAAACATTATACTTAACACCTTAGCTAACTTTTATTGGATATTCATACTGATGACTAACTGATTTTCACACCTGTCATTGCCAGATTAATAAACCTGCTAATTGCTCTTTAGGAATGGTCAATTAGTTCTAGTTAAACAGTTTTAAGGGGGGGGAGGTCACAGTCTGTTATCACAAATCAGAAGTCTTTGTTCCAGTGAATAAGATGTATGAGCTTGAACCTACCTCCTTGTGGATTATTAAGCAGACACAAGCTAAGCCTAACAGAAATTAGCAGTCTACAATACTTCTTCAAAAACTATGATAATGATCTCATGAAATATTATACCGTAACAAAGAAATCATCAAAGAGGAGTAACAATAAATACACTGCCTAAACTAAAAATAAATCGAATTTATATATCTGTTTTATCATCGTGCTTTTTCTTGAAATTTCAGTGATTTATATCTTAGAAAAAAAAACAAAACAACCCATTAAAAATTATTCATAAACAGATATTTACTGTTATCATACTATACAACAATGTAAGGATGAGAGTTCCTTAATACAATACATAATTCATGTTCATACAGTTATAATGTTCTATAAATAATATTTCTTTCATCTTCCAGCTGTGATGTCATGCATCAGTATTTTACAACTGAGACAATACTCATGTAGTATTAAAAATAATTGTTCCCAACTAAAGTGATTATAGTTATTAGACATCAGTTCTATGTTCTAAATCTGGCACGGAAACATGAGTCTATACTAAGTGCTTTTATACAGATCAAGGAATCCAACCTCCTATATATTGTACTAAATCTACATCTAATTTATGAGGCACCCAATGTGTAGAAATGCTGGGATTTTATGACTTGTATTATTTATGATCATTTAAATGTAATCATTTTTTTCCCCAAAATCAGCATTTTATGATGCTGAAAAAAACCTCTTCAGCCGGTACAAATTGTTTTAATTCTGAATACTCTTGCTAAGATATTTGGCTAGAAAATATTTGTTATAATATATAATATTTGTTTAAATAATATTATTTAAATATACAGAAACTGTATCTCTGCCTACATAAAATATTGCATATTTACCTATGAATATTGCAGTAGACAAGACAAATCTAATAGTTATATCGTTTATCGATGACGTGCCATTTTATAAGCCTTAAATATATAGCATGTTTGAAGCGTACTACAGTTCAAAATTGAGACCAAGGGCAAAATGTATTCATTTCGGAAAAACCATTCTCAGCCTTTCCGAGTTTATATTGTGAGATCTCGCATTGTTCCCGCGAAATTACCGCTCAAGTTTTTTGATCACGTTTAAATAAATTTCGCCCCAAAAGCGATCTGGGGCAAGGGACGAGGATTTTCTGTTCATGCCATAGGCTGTAACATCACTGCGTTTTTGGTGATTGTGAGTACGTAATTGGCCAGTTACTAGTAAACCTCCAACAACATAGCTAAGTTGATTTTTTACTCATAACACTAATAGTTCACTAATGGTCAAGAAAACTTGTATTAATATACGCTCACCGTTGGAGACAGAATCTATCAATACTTCAGTGCGGGCTTTCAGCTGGGTTTCATTGATGGAAAAAATGAGAATTCTCCTAGATTTGTGTTAGCCTCCTTTATAAGATAATAAGATAATTAATATCAGTGGTGTTATTTATAATATGGTGGCATGAGTGAAGTAGATGCCGGTTCCTTTATCTGCCAGTGGAATGAACCTTATCCTACTTTGATATCATAGTTCAGAACTCTGCGATATTAAATACATTTGTTACATTTGTGATGGGATTTCGCAATGGAGGAATTTGTAGCAGGGTCCTTGACATCACTGCTTTACAAGACACGCAATCTATTTAGTAAGAGCCGACCACTGACAGCAACATTCATAGGATTTTACAACGTATAGAATTGTTTTTTTTTACTAGCAGGAACTCAACATTGAAAGCAAATCCTAGACTAGCAAAAAGTTTTTATTGTGTAGACATCACTGGATTTTTCTTATTTATTATGACTTTCAAATAAGTCAAAGTTTCAAATATATACAACCTGACAATAAAATATACTGTTCTGAAAAAAAATGGATGTGAAAAGGAAAACAGCGTTTTGCATGACTCCATAAATAGGGCCCATTAATGGGTGATTAAGTATATGTAATGAAGATCAGTGTATTGCTTGCTGGTAATAAGGTTAAACACCAGTTGTTGCACATTTCATTTAGTATAAATCCTTCTCCTATAAAGTTTGAACCATCAATTCTCTAAGCTCGATAGTAAGACTTTCCTTACCGTCTTCATTTGGCCTTCAGTACCTGGAAGTTAAACATATACTATAATGAGAGCAGAGTGCTTTAGAGGATTGATAAGCTGAAGTACAAAAGTGGAAAGTAATCACACAATCTCCAAAATAGAAGCAAATGACCTACTAAATAACCTACAAAATTCAATAAATTCTCTGTTAAAACAGGAAAGTTTGAACAACACATAAAAAGCAGGCAGTCCAAAGGTTGCTTACATGCCCAGTAAGCAAACACTGAAGGTAGGCTAGTTAATAAACACCATTGCACCCCCTCAATTGCTGCAATATATTGTTGAATTGGTGAAATGTCCACAGTTTCTACTGAGAATATTTCTAGAAGCTGTTTATCGAGCAAACTATTACATCACTCACCAAACAAAAAACAGAGAACCGAGAGTACTTATGACCCTCACTAACCTACTGAATTGATCCTCACTTTTGACTCTCTGATATAAATTGGTATAACTTATTTATATAGTACAATGTCTGTGAAATAGGAAGGGGTGGTCTCAGGATCTTTAGACACTGTAGGAGTGAAAAATCTTTATTGTCCATGAATAATTTATGTTTTATGTGGGAAATTTTCAATATTTGCTATGGCACAGGAAATCATACATGAATTGGCATTTGCTTTATTAAAGAAGAACTAGTGTTTTTAGCACTTGGGGTGATTTCTAAGAGGGGGAAGGGGGGGGGGGGGGGGGGGGGGGGGGTAATACTTACCAATACAGTTTATTGACTCCAGCGCAGTCTCTTGCTCTCAAAGAAACCCGACCTCATCTTCTCAGTGCAACGATGCAATCTTCTTCGCCTTCTGATGAGTTTTGGGGAGGTAAAGCACAACTCTAAAACAAAAAAGACACATATAAAGTTAAATGTTAATTTTAGCCTTCAGCGGGAAGCTTTTCTGATATTGGCAAAAACTAGCTGTTTTTAACCTGGCTTAAAGTAAAAGCAGTTTATAATATGTTGCTTTAAATAGCTAGTAACATTTAAAAGTACATATTATTCTTTTTTTAGGTCATATTTCATATTGCACTAATACCTCCCACAGATTAAGGCTAAAGCCTTAAAGAAAAACCTCTGCTTGTGATCCAACTAAAACATCTAACTAACCAATTAGCATATGGCTGATTTTCCATACACTTGTCTTTTTGGAAATGTTTTTAATGCGTTCAGGGGAATTCACCAATGAGGTCAACTTTACAAAGGTCCAGTAACCTATTACAAAAAATCAGAGGTCGGCTTTTATAATTCCAGCTCCCTTATATCAGTTAACAACCGATTGGTTACTAGACCCCAGAAAAGATTGCCCCTGCCAATTAATTCCCCTGGGTGGCCCAGATCATTGAAAGACAATGTAACCAAATTTGAGCAATATTTAAAGATATGTAAGTTGGGTTGACCCTAACATTGTATTATTAATTGGGGTGGGGCACAGGATCAGTCCCTACATCTATGCTCCAATTGCAGTTATTGGCAGACCGGATTTACTATTCAATAGATAAAGACTAGGCTACATATTTATTTTTCAGAATGGTCAAGTTAGTCAGAACCAGCTTGTTAGAAATGTGTTCGGGGTGTATTATTTTTGTATATTTTAACTTCAGTGAGAATCAATGTTACTGTATACCAGTGAAATACACAAGCATGGTGCACGAAATAAAACATTTCCCTCTGTTGAACAGCTTTGCAGCTAAAGTGTCATGGGTGTTGGCATCTTAGAAGCTTTTAACTCAACTGCCCAGTCTCTTTGCTTGACCAGAACTGTAGATCATTAATTCACATAAGCAAAACAAGTCTAGATCTCCCCCTCCTTCCCGCTTGAATCAGATTCAACAACCTATTCAGGGAATGAAGCTTCCCCTGGGACTTTTATTGTAATAGTTTTAACAAGTAGTTCATAACCTTTCTACTGCATACATACAGCTTGTGTATTTTAGATGACTAGCTGCTTATTGATTCACTTCTTCATGGATGATAGTAGAATATTCCTTTAATAAATAAGGAACTAATTGTACATAGGATTTGCAATTTTTTGTATCTTTTTTTAATGATGGGAAAATAGTTGCAAAATAGTTTGCTGTAAGATGATATGTTCATTACATTTATATGACTCAGTAGCTAGTAACTAGGTACTCTGTATAGGCAGTGATGTAGAAAGACGTTAGTTTAAAGAGTTAAAAACGGTTGGAGTAACAACAATTTCTTGTTGATATGAGAATCTTGCAGTATATAATTATTTTTTGTACTTTCATTTTCTTATATAGCGCTACTATATTACGCAGCGCTTTACAGAAATTCGTCATTTACTTCAGTCTCCACCCCGTGGAGCTTACAATCTAGTTTTCCTATTCAGTCACACACACATAGACAGACACAGATGCATGTTGGATTGTGGGAGGAAACCGGAGTGCCCAGAGGAAACCCACGCAGGTGCGGGGAGAACATACAAACTCCATGCAGATGAAGTCCAGGGTGGAATTGAACCCAGAACCCAGCTCTGCAAGGCAACAGTGCTAACCACTGATTATAATTTTCTTTTCTACATTTTTGGACTGTTACTCAGACTCTCCAGCTTTGCCCTGTACATTCCAATTTTCACACTTGCTCATTAAAAAATGACAAAATTCACTGTAATGTTGGGCTTAAAGGAACGGTAACACACAAAAAGTGAAAATCCCTCAAAGGCATTTATAGTTACTATATATTCAATCTGCTTCTAACAAATTCTAAATTGTGTATTGTGGAGAAGAGAGAATTCACTTTGCTAAATACAATAACTCATTTTGGTAAATATGCACAGTTAGTGATAAGTGTATTTTTGACAAAAGTCACATGGCGATGGGAGACATTGCACTTTGATAAATATGCCCTAATTAGCATCCTGATTGGTGGATTTTTTTTTGATCTAGAAGTGGTGCCAACAGCTGGGATCTTAAAATTCCAAAGGTAAAAATACAAAAAAGGCTAGAACAAGGTAAATATATAGTTAAAATGACTTTTATATAATATTTCTACTTGCTAATAAAAGGACGTCGGTCTATCTAAAAGTACTCTATGGATATATGCTTTTGTCATTTTCTTTCTGGGTAAAGACTAGTGGAAATCTCTCTATACAACGAGTTGGATTGTATGTGTATCTGTTCATTTGTGAAAAATTGCACTTCCTTTGCCTCCCACAAATGGTCAATAAGAAGAACACTTTGTAAGCAAGCAGTGCATGTGACTAGTGTTTCTGTATGGCTAGGTCACTATGGGGGTTATTCATTAAAGTCCAAACTGTTGCGTAAATGTCCGTATTCACATCCATTTGCGAACTCGAGTGCTCTCGCCGGGAGGGGAATCCCATTAATGCGCATGCTGATGTCCGTGTGCAGGACATCGCACAATGGTGACTGCATCTTAATTAATCTACTATTAAACATGACCTAGGCACAAGGTGACATATGAAAATAAGTATTATTCACTTATATTCAGTTAGTGGGATATGATGAGACTGGCGTCACTGCCCTTCACTGGAGGAATTCTCCTCACTCCGCATGACTTCTCATCCTACTACTGTGCGACTGACTAGGATGCACAATGCATGCGACAGCGTCTATCTCTGTCCGCTGCTTCATGAATAAGAAGAAGTGAATTCACGAATTCCTAATCGTATTGATGTGGACAGACGCGGAGACACTATGCAAGGCGAATTCGGACTTAATAACCCCCATATGTGTTTTGCACCATGTGGTTTTCCATTAGGACAAATTGCATAAAACAGTCTAAAAATGCTGGTAAGAAACACCCATTGCCATACGCCCGGCACTGCGGGCAACCATGCCTAGTTTTCATTTCAGGTGTCTAATTGAGAGAAATGAGGTCCACTAGCCATATTTTTCATGGTAAAACTTCTGGGGTGAGAAGTGGATGTGGTAAACAGTGGTACCTGAGGTAAGTCAGGTTCAGTTCAATTCACACTCTTATCACTGAATTATAGAACTCGTTATATTATCAATTGAGTGCACATATACAGTAATTCCTATAAGCCTAGTCATCAGGCTTCAGAGTCTGTTACATAGTGAATTTGTCAAAACTTACTGCACTAAATTTGCCAATTTGACTTCGCCAGATCAATGTGACAAAGTAGGGGGTTGATGGCAGAGCTCTGGTTCGGCGTAAGGTGACTGTATATTTATAACTGACAATAAAGACAGTGACCAAGTCACAACATGAACTAGGGATTGGGTAATATAAATGTATGTATTATTCTCTTAATAGGGTTAGTGGGACATTGTGAGGATGATGTCACTGCACTTCACTGGTGGAATTATGCATCACTCTTCATTTTATTATGGTTTGACTGACTATACAAACCATACTACACTAAGAAATCATATTTGACACCGTTTGCTTTTTCAGTAATGGAGTCTGCTTCTTAAGGAATACAGAGTAGCAAATTTGCAACTATTTGGGTGAAATTTATTAAAGTCGCAATCAGCGGTTTCAATGCTTCGAAAAATTATACGATCGATCGGAATTTGCTTCGATCGATCAGAATTAGATTTCGATCGATCGCATCGCTGATTTTGATGTTAATAAATTTCGCCCAAAATTTGAGTGCAGCAATCTGAAGTGATACAAATTCACTTTGACAATTAAATTTGGACTTTAATGAATAAGCCCCACAATACTCTACCCAGCTAACATGTACTCACAGTGGATCCTCAGATCCTGAATATATAATGCTCATATACCAATACATAAATGAAATTGTACATTTTAAGTTCATCCTAAATCAAACTCATGAACAGTGCCGTAACGCCGCAAAAATAAATTTGCTTTAGCATTGGCATGGCAGGTAGTCATATCCACATTTTGCTGCATTTCTGAATATACCCTAAATAATTTATTTTATGTTTACTTGACCTTTAATAGATCACCATGAAGACATTGTTAGTATAAACCAAAAAAAAAAACAATGAGGGGATAAATCTTTATAATTTTCTATTTTTTATTCAGATTCTTTCATTACAATATCGAAACCTCTTACACAGTAGATGAGGAGATTTGTTGCAAGTACTTGCTTGCTACAGAATTGACCCTAAATCGGCCACTTTTATCTAGGTTTCAGCAACCCGAGGAGATCTTCCTGCATCATCTTTCCTTTTTAAAGGACTTCAGAAAAGGTATGCTAGTCATGTGAAGCAGCCATCTCCTAAACAGACACCTGTCCAGACAACAGTCACTTAAACAAGCACAATAACAGCTGAACAACTCAGGACATTTGCCTTGTGGATGTAAAGTCTAAAGACATCATTGGATCCCTTGCAACCTTCTTTTCTTTTTTTTTTAAATAACCTTCCAGAAACATAATACTTTCCTTTCATGATTATGAAGGCAGTGAAAGCCGTCAATACTCCTGCTCTTGCTAAAGGCAAAAGGTCTGATTCCTTAACATGTTCTAAGCCTCCATCTGCTGTGTATCAAGACTCCAGCCCCTTTCTGGTAGTGTTTGTTTAAGGAACTGAGGTTCAACAAAGGCTAACTATTAACCAGCACCATGGTGATCACTTAACATATGCCAGCAGCGTTATTATACAGTCATATTTCATTACACTATTGTCACATCAGTGCTGGTCCATGAGAACAGTTTCAGTTCAAATTAGTTATTCCAACTGTTGCCTATTGACTTGTGTAGAAAGCCTGTGGGGAGATTGTCAATGAATGATTAAATAATTCATTAGATAAAGGAAAAAATGATGACAGCTATGGGCCCTTCTTGGTGGAGCTACAGGACAGAAGACCCCAGCGAATCAGCATTGGGGCCCCTGCCTGGTCTCCAGTGTATGATTGGTACCGGAGCCCCTTTCCCCTGCAGTGGTATCCCTGCCTGCGGTGACTTACTACAGGAGTCAAAACCGTTGCAGCTGTCCCCTCTAGGGTAGGGAAATGCCCTAAGCAATACTACCAGAAAGTGGCTTATATAGAGTATAATTTTGCCCTCAGTGATATGTATACCACCTTGTACCCAAAGGTACATAAATGTTTACACATAGGTATAACAAATTTGCACACAAAAAATTATAAATATATATATTTAAACAGAGAGCTATTTAATAAAAATCATGAAAAATCTGTCATAGTTTTCTGTCACTAGAGGGCTGGTTTAAGGGGGGTGGTTCGCACTGGGTAACCCTCCAACACCCAGGGGGACCCTTGCTGTGAACAGATTTGGATTGTTTACTTTCTATCTGCCACTTACCTGACAATCATTCCAGAATATGGTACCCAACTTTCAATTTTTTTCCCAGGGCCCCATCCTGTCTCAGACTGGCTTACTGATTGAAGGAGAGAAAAATTTGCCACCAATTAACAAGCTTCTAGGATCAGTGTGCAGGCAAAGCATGCAGTGAAGGGATTAACAGTCTGCACTGGAAATGTGAGACTGTGAGAGTCACTAACCAGAAAGTGTAAAACGTGTTTGTTTTATGTAACATAAAGAAATCCAGAGATTCTGTCTAACTAAAATTTACGCCAAAATGAACGAGTCTCTCTATAAAATGGAAACCTACGTACAGGGCCGGCTCTCCGTATGGGCGGAGAGGGCCGTTGCCCTGGGCGCATTTAGCAAG
>WMED01024598.1:0-11192 GCA_019650415.1 Pipa parva | reverse complement strand
AAAGGAGGAAAAAAAAAAAACTTTGGCTCCAAAAACTCTATCAGAAGAGAAGAGATAGAGAGGAGCTTGCAGCCTGAGGGACCGGGAAGGCTCACAGGGGACCGGGAAGGCTCACAGGGGACCGAGAACGAGCCAGAAAAGAGGCACATCCTAGGGATCCTGCATCCCAAGCATGCGTGTGATTTATTGGCCCCGGGACAGGCACAGATGCCCCTGCACCTTCCTGCTTTTCACTGTCCTGCTGGAAATAAGCTTGGGGAGAGACAGAGCTGAAGGTAAGAGCAGATCCCCTGCCTTTCCCTTTAATAAATGTAACCCATCATCCCTTCATTGACCTTCATTGATTTGTAAAGTCTGACAGAATCTTCTGATCACCCTTTGCCTTTTACTATAGTTTACTTGGCTCAGACTTGCAAATCTTGTGCTGTTATTAAGTCTATCAGAGGATGCTGGGTAGTGCACAGCATCAGGAGTGCAGGGCTGTGAGTCTGACTTTTACTTTCTCTGTCAATAAGACAAAGCATCCCTCTGTTAAATTAGAGTTTAGGCTAGAAGATAAGGTATTTCATTTATTCAAAATAAGTTATTTTATTCTGTAAAAAAATCAGTATGTTTTTAAATATTTATTTTAATATCTGGAACAACTTTTTTTTTTTTTTTGCCTTGTAAAGCATGTCTTAATACAAAGCCTCAGTCATCAGCCATTGATTTGCTTCAGTTCCCTTCAGGGGAGGTTCACCAAGTTGCAGTATAAAAAGTTGTTGTTGTAATGAAATACTAATAAACAAAGTGTATAGTGTATAAATACATATTCATTTTTTGCCCCCAAGATAAAACAAACAGTACATTTGTATGTGTATGTTCATTTTCAAGGAGATGCTGCTATTAAGACATCATTTGTTTTATTAAAATGGACTACCATAAAATAACAAACTATCCAGTTCATTCTAACGTCAGCAGTTTTATTACTTATAATATAAGATGTTGAAATCTTATCATTTGATATCTGACATTTTCTACTGATTAATGTTAAGGGCAGTGACACTATGGCCACTTAGATATTTCATACAAACCTGAACAATGGCACCATTTATTTATTTTTTTTATGTAAAATAACCACCTACTCTGGTTTTGTGAATTTTCCATAAAGGTGGGTCATACTCTGGCATACAAAGTGTTACATTGTGGTCATGCAAGGTGACCCTTAATGAGATGCATTAATACAGTTTTGAGCCAATGAGCTTGCTGTTTGTAGTCACAGTCAGATATGGTGATCATTAATTTCAGTGTTGAGTTTCTTGTGCTGACGTGTATTGATGATTACTGATCATTGTCAAGGAAAATACAGACGAGAAATCTTAATCCATCCATGGGTCAAACCATTGTGCTCCCTTTTTTTTTCAAGCATATTAGTTTTCTTTCCCTTTTAGACTCTCATAAACCCGCATGTGCTTTTAATTTGTGTCAGGGTTCAGTGGGGGGCAATGACAAAGATAGATGGAGGTATCTATCATTTACACACTTTTATTTGGTGATTGCCAGCAGCAATGCACATGGGAGGGAGGAGAGTAGATAACTGGCCAGTTAGTGGAATCATTTACATTTGTCAATACAGTAATAGGAGTCTGGCTGAATGTGCTGAATGGCTTTAACAGTTTTGTAATGCACACTTAATGTGCCAGCATTGGGGAAGGTTCAAGAAAAGCAAGCAGTAAAAGTTTTGGGAATTTTCTTTTCTCTACGGGATGCCACTCACTCTGTGGCAATACATAATACAAATTTAAGGCCCCGGCTGAGTCATTCTTTAATAAATTCTGCCATTTAGAATTTAACAGGCCCTCTGAAAGCGTCATATGGCTGTTTTATTGGAGTAAAGTATTCAATCATGAAATATGTCCTTATCCATGTCGCAAAAAAAAAAAAAAAAAGGCATTTAAATGTTTAAATGGGCCTGGGACCATATCTAGAATTGATCAAAATGCCAACCACTGCCATTATGCTTAGATTACCTTGTGTTTGAAATAAGAATACTGATTGTTATTCAGTGTTTTTCTTGCTTTCTGTAGTAAAGTCTTGATTATGCACAGCAGTGCAGAGGACCTTGGTGCTATGTAAATGAATAATAATAATGCCTTTGCACAGTGCCAGTAACAGCAACACACATTTGTGCCACGGAATTTTCCAACTCTGAGCGCTGGAGAACGTTTTGGAATCCCATTTGTTTCTTAAGGGACAGTTTAGTCAAAACATTTTAAAGTATATTAAAGTGAAATTAATTTTCAATACCATTCTATTATATCTGCAATTTCAATTATTTATTTAATATCTGAGTGGGGGTCCCAATGCTGCACAATTCTGTGAATGCACTACCTAGTCAGTGTGAAGCCAATTAAAGTGTAGAAATAGTACACTGAAAATGTGACATTTACAAGGAATTTTAGTACATTTAAAAATTGTAAAATGGATACATTAACTGAATACAATTTATTTTATTTAATTTTTCCGAAACTTGCATCAAGTTGGACATTTATTGTCATTTTGATTTCTACACTGTGCTGATGACTGAGGATGCAAGGAAGTAGGTCTTATCAGTTATTAAGCTGACCTTTCACAGGCATACCTGGGAACTCTGGGGGAATGAAGTTCCAGAGATCAGCTTTTTTCTTGTTTGGAGGGTTGGAGGCGTAACTCAGTGATGCAAATTCTGACATTAAAAGGCGCAGGGTTATGAATAGTGAGGTAGATTTGATTGGTTGGGGGTGAAGGGGGCAGGGGGCAGGGTTCAGGGCCAACAAGGAAGGGATAGTGTAGATCTTTGAAAAACGCTAATGACTGGAGAATTTTCTGCTTCGCTAAGTCCCCAGGTGTGATATTGTTATATTTAGTCAGCTATGTGCAGGTAAGTGTTACTGCAGAATATCAGTCAGAATATCCATTCTTTTAATTAAGCAAAAGTGGATGCTTAAAAGTATCCATGTGAACAAGCTTTAAAGCCCCTTGTTTGTGACCCACCGGGACATTGGAAGAATTCCCACCTTCCTTCCCCACCCCCCACCTCCGACCTATATCATTTAAACTATTCTCAATAGACAAAAACACTGAAAGGGTTTATAGTTTATTACCATATACACTATACCATAGAAAGGACTGGGGAGTCTAAAATTGTCATGCTACACATCCCTAAGAGCAAAGGCCTAGAGAATACTTTGATACCTATGTTTTTTCACTTGAACAATGCTAATTTCCCCTATTGACTTGCCGTTAGACTATCAAAGAAACATTCAATGATATTCCTCTGGCAGTTTTTCAAGGTAAGCCAACTGCTGCCATGTTTTTGCACAGTAATGGTATGGTTGCAAGGTAAGCCAACTGCTGCCATGTTTTTGCACAGTAATGGTATGGTTGCAAGGTAAGTCAGTGGGAGACTGGAGACTGTCTGATTTAACATATGGACCTGGTAGGCTAGTTGGGTTCTGATTTACAAATGGCCAAATAATATGTGATAGAGTAGTAATACCAAGATGCAAGAAACCGTTAAGTTTCATGCTGTACCATTCTTGCAAGAATTATTTCAAAAAAGTGAATGTATAATTCAGTGGGGAGCATGGAGGCAGTTTCTTTAGGCTGCATGACATTGGGATATAAGTCAAAACCTACAGTTTTCCATGTATACTTGCAATATCTAAATGTATATAGAAAAAAATGATAATAAAAGTCCTGTAATGCCTCAAAGCTTCATTTCAGTAGTAGATTTATTTTTGAATTAATGTAACAAGTTATATCCTTGCAGAAAATGCAGTCATAAAATATCTCTGTGTAATTTACGGTTTTAGTTATGAGGAAGATCCATTTATTGGTTTTATAAAAACGAGCTGCTGCACGCTCAATAAATGATGAAGTGCTAATTTAATTATTAATGCAAAATGTTTTGGGTGGTATACTCCTATACTTCAGTGTGCAGCAGTGTATTTACTATTTGCCTGTGTAGTGTCACATAGGCACATTATCTCCTTAATATAACAAAAGCAGTGCTTGGGGATGTTTGTAGATGTTGACCATTCACCAGTTTCTCCAATTTCATATTTCTTGTGAGTCAGGCCAGTGTTAAGATCATTATTTTCTATGCCTGTGTGGATTATTCCACAGGAAACAATGGAAACCATTTTTCCAGCAGTTACAAAACAGCCAGTGTGACACTGGCCTTAAGATGACCTTACTTAGGACAGTACATTCTGGTGAGCACTTCATTTTTGTAGGTGTAGATTACATCTTTCAAAGTGTGGTCTGTAATAGGATTAATTTTACATTATTGAATTGTACAGAGCCGCACAAATTTGTGGCGCTTTATAAATAAAACTATACATACATACACACATTTCTTTCATGATATTAGAATTTCAATACAATACAGTCTTGTGAGATTTGTTTTGAGCCATCATCTGTGCTGTTTGTTATAAAATACTCTCTCCTGCATTTTCTGATATTGGCCAACTATGTCTAGTGAAATTAGAGCATTACAGATTTTAACTCTCAATTCGAAATGACTTCATTTTTCAATTCATTTTTCTCTGCCACAAAACCTAAAGAAAAATAAGAATAAAAATATTATTTAAATCCCTGAAGAGCTTGAAGTAAAAAAAAAAAAAAAAATGGGAACAATGGATTACTTTTTACAAGAGATATAGACGTGACTTTTTATTCATTGTGCTTTTCATATATCATAGTTATAACAGCCCCAGATTAAGTCATTTTCTACTTATGCTGGCTTTAAGAATCTTGGCTTGGGCCATTGTAATTATCTTTTCCTTCTAAGGATTCAAAAGAATTGTGCTTTTTCCTGTTTAGTTTTAGTATGTGAATCCTACAGTGGAGTCTGATGGACAGCATTTAATATCACACCTCAGGGAAGGATTCACCCGCAGTCTTTAGTATTTACATGGATGGGGAATTGCAAAACCTTGTGTCTGTCCTCAATCTAATTAACAAAGGTTCCGTTAAAGTAAACTAGGCACTGTGGTATGTATTAAGCATATATCAAAAGTCTCCTGGTGTAGACTTTTAAATACAAAGGAATCTGTTTAATTACTATTCATTACTACCTGCTGTTGATCTCTTATGTCTATTTGCTTGATGCTTTTAGACACATACAATACATAGCCACGTGTTTGTCAACGCAATAATATCATTGTTCTCTGTTAAATGCCAGAAATAGCAATAAAATAACTAAAAGCACTGAGGTTATCATACAACTTTATGTCATGCAGTTACGTCAGATCATCTGTACAGCTAAACCAAAGGTCACAAAACAAAACAAGTGGGATGCAGTGCTAAGACATTTTTCTAAGACATGTTTCTGATCCCTGGCAGTAAACAAAAATAACCAACCCCAGGCAAGAGGGCTAATCATTACCATTGGGTCTGATTCTATTCCCATACTGGTAGCACTATATTGCTACTTGTAAATCGCAGGGTCATGTGATGCAGTCATCTGATTTGAAAAGAATCCGGATCGTCAACCCAGCTTGACCTGGCTGAAAATCAGCATTACGTTCACTTCAGTCAATGCCTCTGTGAATCCTACAATGTATTTTTCATATGCAATCACACATACACACAGACTAGGGCCAGTTTAGTCATACTTCAATGTTTTTGGATTGTGAGAATAAACCAATTCAAATCTGCATAGAAATTATACAGATTCTGTGCTGATGTCCAGGGTACTAAATTCTGAGCCAGTAGGGACAGGTTTAACCTAATACTATAAAGCTTGCTCTTCACAACACAACAAATCCCCAGAATTCAGAATTGATGAAGAATTCTGGGTACAGTTAAAACTGCAGTTCCCAAGCTGTTGAGGTGTTTTGGAAAATGCTGTTAACAGCAGCCATGAATTTGATATAAACTATAAAAAATGCTGTGGAAGTAGAACAGGGGTCTCAAAGTCAGCCCTGACATTTTTTAATTATGTTACCGAACACCACTTCCTTACCTGTTCGCAAGCGCTGTGTGCAGGAAAGGAAACCTGGTAGGCAGCTCCTCTGCCTGCTCTCTGTTCTCCTGAGAATGTCTCTGGAGCTCTGGTACCCCTCAGGCCACAGATGACAACTTTAGTTGCCTTTATGCATCCCCCAGGCTGCATTTTTGATACCCCTGAGGTAGAACAAACATATCATTAAGAGCAAGAAGTATAATGATGTGAATAGTTAAAGTGGCAATAATTGGTCAAGACGAAGAAGAACCAGCTATGATAACTTACTACTTATCTAGACCTATTTAAATGTAAAATGTTAAATGTATCCTGTGTATTATTTATGCATTTTTACCCACTAGTTAAACAAATCTAATATCAATAATGATACTGTAGATAATATTTGCTCTATGCAGGAGAATTTTAATTGAAAGTATTAATTTAGAAAGCTTAAACTTAATTTGACTTAACTGAACTTTCTGCACGATGTATTTCTTTCTAGGCAGACAATGAATATGCATGCTAATCCTTTGTTTTCATGTATATAGTCTTTACTTGTGTTTAAAATGTATGAGAATAGGCAAGCTTTCAGTGGAATTAAAAGTACAGGCTCAAGGCTGGGCAAACAAACAAAAGGGGGTGTCAGAAATTTGAGATGGCAACTCAGACAGATTTGTGTTACTGTAAAAATTTCAATAAAGTTGCAATTTGCATAACAAACTAAAGTAAACAGTACACACATTCATAAGGATTAGTGATACACAAACAAATACACAAAATAGTCAAAGAAAGACTTTTGCATAGGCCCAATACAGAATTGTCTATTCTCATACCTCTAGCTTTTATTACCCTACAACTCCTAGGACCCGTTACCTGTGAGTGGGATTCTGTGAGTCATAGTACAAGAGTTGGAGTAGTAATATTGGATATTCATGGTCTAATGCATTTAAGGTAAAGTTGTCTTTTTTTAGGATAAAATCTCTGTTATCATCTGTTAGATTTGTTTTACAAATGATACAGTGGACAATCATTGCTTCCCTCACATATCTAGCATATTCTTTGTTTTGATGGGAGAGGAAGAATAATTTTATGGTAAAAAGCTTCTCTTTTGTCTGGTAAATGCTTTTTCATGGTTTGTTAGTTTAGAATTTAAGAGAACGTTCCGGCTGACTTACTCTGTTGAGTGTTGCAATGTATACTGTACATACCTCACTTGCTATGCAATTCATTTCTCTGCCTATGAAAATAGTCATTCATTACCAGTTTTATTTCTTGTCATGTTTTCTGTCTCTGTAGCCAGCAAGACCATCAGTATATTCTTTTTGACATTAACATTAGACGTTAAGGATATTACTAAAACAAAGCCTTATTTGCTAAGCTAAGTTGATTTTATTAAAGAAGAATTATTGCCATAAGTAGACTTTGTTATATTTGTGTTCCCTTAAACATTGAATAAACTATGAGTGGATATTGTGCATGAAACATATATCTTCTCTCCCTTACTGAGAGCCCTTCTCCATAGACCATAGCACAGCTCAATTTACTTGTGTCTTGTAGTAGTTCTGTTTTCTTTAGAGTATATGCATAATGCAATGATCAACTTAAGCAATTGATTTCATCTAAACTCGTCTATTTAGATTGTAAGCTCTATGGGGTAGGAGCCTGCATCATCTTGTCTCAGTCACTTCCGGACACTTACAATGATAAATCTTCATGAGTATATGCTTGTAATTGACTTCACTTGTATTATGTTAAGCACTTTAGGCTTTATACATACATATATGGAAATGTGTGCAGTAATGTGACTTTTTCCCTTTCAGAGTATTGGGATGGTGCATCCATCATATCTAATATATATTTAAACAAAATATTAACCGTATATAGTATTAGAAATAAATATAAATAATAGTAGCGGCCATGTAGTCCAAGAGTCACCTTCAGAATTTGCTACTTAAAAAAAAGATGCCCATTTTTTTCAGTGTTTGTAAGCTTGAGATATTTGCAGCTACCATTCATGGAATTAGAAATGCTTTGGATACACCTGGAAAAATGTGCAGTCGTCTAACGCTCTGTTGCCCATGTGGCCTTTCCCATAACCTGAGAAGTTGCAATAACCCCTTTTCCTTTTTTCAGGTAATTAAAACTGATATTTTCTGTTATTGCTTTATGTCATATGATCATTTTGATAGGACTCACGCTCATACAAGAATACAGATTCATATGTTATTTTAAATAACTGTTATACCTGATCTCATTTATGGAGACATGCACAATATCTACTAAATTAAAAACAAAAACAAAAATATATAGATAAAAGGCAGATTTCAGTTGTGCTGGCCAGAGAGGAACATGATATAAGACCCAGTCTGTAGTATTTTGCATGGAAAAAACCCAAACAAACAAATGGTAGCGCTTCATACATGTCATTTTAATTCCTTCATATTGATGATAGTTTTGCAAGTATCAGTTGCTTAAGCTGATTTAATATAACTGACTGTAACATGTTTTTACATTATATATATATATATATATATATATATATATATATGCATGTGGTATTGTTGTGGCTTTATAAATGCATGTCAATTTTATTTTATTTTTTTGCTTAGGCTACGGGAAACAGATATCTAAGCAAAAGATCAATATAAAACACTTATGGATTCGCTGTTTATCAGGCAATCTGCTGTGCATGAAACACTAGGACATCTGGTATGATTTATAAAGCTTAACCTCCAGTAGTTTAAGGGCTAGCTGGATGCACGTGTGTTATGACACCAAAATTCTTAGGAATTATTTGTGATAATATTTTGAAATAACTTACACTAGTCAAGCTAAATAAATCATATTCACTTCTTTCACACATGGAATGCTTGACTCCTTACCATTCTGTCTAAATATATGTTTGCTGAATCTTGGATGCATTAATGGCATTAATTATAAGAATAATTTGAACGTGTTCAGCAAGAAAATCCGACAAGACTGCTATAAAATGTGTAGTGTCAGTTTTATCTTTGCCATGTGTTAACTTAAAAAATATAGACTTTTCCTTATTAAAATCCTAGAAATCAAGCTGCCATATTTACTAGTCTAACAGTTGGCAATTCTGTCCAAACCAACCCCCCTAAGGTTTCAAATAGGCAAAAAGAAAAGCACCATTATGACTTCAAAATTAGTACTTCCCATTTTAGTGGAAATAAACAATTCTATGTTAATTTGGCAAGCCGAAGCCTCTGCAATAAATCAAAGAACATCTAGAATACATTTCTACAGTGTTCTGGTTAATGTACATCAAGCATTCATGCAGAAGAAGCCTTGATGCTTTTACTAGCCTGCATGAAAGATTTCTCCCAAAAGTGTTTTTGGAAGTTCTTCGGTCATTTTCATTTCTTTATCCCTTCCAGTCTTTAACATTTCCCCTTTATAAATATCTTAAAAGAAGCCATAAGGACTTCATTTATTATCTCAAAATAACTTTTCTATAATAAAGACTTTATCCAGGCTGGTTTCAGCTCCACAGCACTAAACTTATTTTGGTTGTGCCAAAGCTCCAGAGACAATCTGTAACTGAACAGTCTGATTTTCTAAAGACGAAGAAGAAAAGCTGGTGAATGAGTCTTTGCTACTTGCAGCCAGACCACCCCTTTGTGCTGTTTAATATCTCTCATACAAGCTCACAGATCATGAGAGAGAAGACATGGAGTTAGTTTCTGGAAAGTGCAACACATTAGACTTATCCTTCTAAATCATGTTGATGAGTGCCATGCCACTCAAAACAACAGGGACAACATAGACAGAAAGTAAGCAAGGTATCACACAGCATGTCAAATATTAAAAAATAAACAAAAGCTTAGGCCAGAACAATTAGCCCATTTATGCATGAAGTGAGGCTTTATATATCTCTGTGCATGGTGTTGTACTCACATGCAAGCATGCTCTGTTTTCTAGTTAAATGGGATTGAAGTCAGCCCAAAACTGTTAAAAATAAACCCAAGAGCAATGCTTCATAATGTCAGTTGCAGAAAAAAGTTAAATGTTTCCATCAAAACTTATCTTATTCGAGGAAAAACGGTAGTTAAATCTAAATTTTAAAGTTAGACGTGTTTATGAAAAAAAAACAGGTTTTCATTTTTTTTTTGCATCTTTCGCTGAAAATATTAAACGCAGAGAACACAATTACCAGCCTTCGTTCTATGCACGGCTGCTATGCAGCTGAGTCATGCTCGGCGACCCAGTTTCATTCAAGAAAATCCCAACCTCTTTAAAGAGCTCATTTAGTGTAGGGGTGATTAGTATGGGTGGGGGGAAGATACTCACCGATGTTAGGCTGAGACCTAAGGGGGAAATTCACGATTGTGCGAAGTGAACTCTGAAGCCTTCGGCTCACTTTGCACAGACTGATATGCGCTCACTGATGTCCTGCACGCGGATATCAGCGAGTGAATTAAAGGGATTCCAGTCTCTGCAAGACCAAAAGAGTTGCCTCGCCGAGACTGGAATCCCTTTAATGTGCTCCCTGATGTCCGTGTGCAGGAAATCAGCGAGCGCATCTCAGTCTGTGCGAAGTGAGCTGAAGGCTTCGGAGCTCACTTCGCACAATCGTGAACTACTCTTCGCTCAGCCAGCGAAGACCTCTTTACTTCTGGTTCCTCTTTATTTCACTGAAATGAGCAACCGCAGTAGCAGGTTTTTCCCTTTTCCAATTAACATTATACCTACAGTCACAAGAGGCACTAAAAATCTTGAAGGCCTTTTCTACAGAGAGAACAGGGCTGTATGGAGGTACTCGTCAGGCAAAAATTAATTTTAAAAAGGGTCTAAATTTTTTGATGTGTATATATTTTCATAAGAGCAGAATCTAAGGGGAAAATGTATCAGATGGTGTTAATGTAAAAAATGGACGCAAAGTAGTTTTGCATCCATTTATAGCAAATTATTATACATTTTTGCCCCAGTTCCATCTGTTTTTTTTAGTTTTTGTGAAAAAAACTTGTTTAAGACCAAACTCAACTGATAAAATTAAAACCATTAGGAATTCACATTTTCCATCCTATTTTACACTAATGGCTGGTTTTTGAGAAAGAAAATTAGTCATTACCATTTGTGTCCTTTCCTTTTATATCAGCGACTGAATTGTAAGTTAAATCAAAATCTCAAAACCTCAAAGTCATTAAATAAAGCCCATCAAAGGCTCTATCTTCTCAGACATCTCAGAAGAGAGTGAGTC
>WMED01024596.1:0-11193 GCA_019650415.1 Pipa parva | reverse complement strand
CTCAAGTAACAATACTTTTACTTGAGTAAAAATTTTGAATACTCTACCCACCTCTGCTAAAATACGCCAGCGTATTTACTCTAGTCTGAACCTGGCCTAAAGCTAAAGGAGTTTTCTATGAGTGGTTAGACTGAAGCATGGTGTGTCTGTTTAATGCAGTGGCTAGGCAGGAAAGGAGCTGGAGGAAATGAAAAGGAAATCTATTGTCCTGAGCTGTTCATACACAGTGTACTAATGTGTGCAGCACAGAGCTGGGGTAACACAACTGCACTTTTCACACATTCAGAATGTATAAATACAGTAAAAACTTTATTAAATATAAAAACCTTGGGAACTTGTATACTAGCTTACAATATAGCATTATGGGGTGTATTTATTAAACATTGGTAGTCTGCACAGATTGGTGCTTCCAGTGCAAAATATAACTGTTTGTATTACTGCTTGTCACTTGTTGCCCATGGAAACTTATGGCTGGCCCCCTCCCACTGTACTGTGTTCATGGCATAGCCACTGTTTGTGCACATGTAAGCTACAGTGAGCTGCCTGACACATCAGTGCAGGATCTAAGTGCTGAGCTGCCTGAGTGTGTTGCCATTCAGCAACCATGTTTTTTGTTTGTTAGGACATGGTTTCACCAGTTACATCACAAAAGGGAATGCCATGCCTTAATGCCCCATATACTATATATATATATATATATATATATATATATATATATATATATATATATATATATCCGCACTTAAAGGTATCATTGGCATGGCCACATCTTTTATGCCATTGTAACCCACAGTGTAATCATTGCTCATATACTGTACCTTGTGACAAATGGGGCTACATTTTTTTTGTGTGGCATCCCCTAATGTTTAATGAATATTAGAAAGATTTCCAGTTTGGCACTAGATATAAGCATTTGATTTAACTCACTGATGACCACTGATAAAACTTTCAAGCTGCCAAGGGGGTACAGCTTGACAGTCCTGTTCCACCTGACAGTGATGTCACTGGTGCCTGCCTACTGATCTTTGATTGGCCAGATGCTAGAGATATCTTTAGTGACATCACTACATAACCCTGCTTGGCCAGGCGCTGGTGGGAAGCCTGGTATTAGTATAGTTTACAGACTTGTTCTGTTCAAACAATTATTATATATAATACCATAGATCCATGTACACAGAAAGTAGAAGGAAATCGTGTGTGATAGACATTGGATTCCTTCATTCTTGCTAAAAGCTGTATTTAGGAGAGGAGTGCTAGGAATGATGGTCCCCCTCATCCAGGTCAATTACAAATGCAATGTCATTCTTTTTTTTTAATTCCTTTCATTGTCTGGAAGCGTGCCCACTAATGGTAAAATATGTTGTGTGTTTCATCATCATTGACCCTTTAAGAAATGGCATGTCGGGATTCCTTGCCCCCTGTGCCCCCATAAAGATCAGTATATATCTGTGGCAATGCAGTATAAAGGCAAATAATTATACAGACTCAGTGACATTTTGTAATCTACATAGTCTTCTTTAAAAAATTGTCTGTATACTACAAAGAATGTTGACACGTTCCATCTGGCTTTTGTGGTCCATGTGTCATGTGTACAAATATTTAGCATATTTTAGCCTTCGGGGGGGAAAAAAAAGCATTAATTCAAGGGCATAAACAATTAGCTTGCTGAAATTCTTTATATTAAAAGGGAAGAACATCTTGTTCTTTTACAGACAAATAATTTTTCATGTATGTATAATTTTATTTATAAAGTGCCACAAACGTATGCAGTGCTGTACAGTTCAGAATAAAAATAAAATACAGACATGGGAAATTGCATTAAACAATACAGTATAAGATCACAAGGACACATCACTTTAAGGGGGTAATTCATAAAAAGAGCGAACTTGCCCTCCGGATCCTTCGCATCAGTACCAGGGCTGTGGAATTGGTAAGCCAAAGCCCCGACTCCGACTCCTCAATTTCCCCTAACTCTGACTCCCGACTCCGAATCCCAATTCTGACTCCCTCATACATACCACATGTTTAAAAGATAACTTAATTTAAAGTGCATCCATCACCAAAAAATAAGATTGTTTAGTCTAGCAAAGCATGCTAGACTAAACAATTTTGACATTTAAATTAATTAAAAAATACTTACCTTTTAAAAGTTATCCTTCGGTGACTCTGGGGGTTATTCACTAAAGTCCGAATTGGTGCGTATTGGTGCGAATTCGCCAGATAAAGACTGCTACTGTCACAGTCGCGTCTTTATAATGAGAATATTGTAGCAGTCGCGACTTTATTATGGTTAAATTGTCGCAATCTTAACATTAAAAAAATTGTCGCGACTTTACAATGGGGAAATTGTAGCGGATTTACTATGGGAATACACTGCTTGCGAATTTGACAGTCGAATTCGCACCTTAGCGAATAACCCCCTCTGTCTCTTGGTTAGTGAGCGGTTAGTCAGTCATCAGCTCCATAATTCGCCACTTTAATCTGGTGAAGTAAAATTGGTGTATGCAACACAATGGGGGTTATTCACTAAGGTGTGAATTCGACTGTCGAATTCGCAAGCAGTGTATTCCCATAGTAAATCCGCTACAATTTCCCCATTGTAAAGTCGTGACAGTTTTTTAATGTTAAGATATATATTTTGGGAGTCGGAGTCGGTCCGTTTTATAACGACTCCGACTCCACCAAAATGGGCCCCGACTCTGACTCCACAGCCCTGATCAGTACGCATAACCGGTTTTGTACCTGCTGATTTCCTGCACGCGGACATCAGCGAATGCTTTAAAGGGATGCCAGTTTCGCGAGGCGTCACGAGTAGAGCCTCACAAGCTTCGTCGAGGCTGGAATCCCTTTTAAAGCAATTGCTGGTGTCCACGTGCAGGACATCAACGAGCGCATAACTGGGTATGTGTACTAATGTGAAGGATCGGAGGGTAAGTGCTATGTTCATGAAACCATTTGTGAAATAACCCATTGTCAGGATTATGCTTTAGGTATGAGTGTTTGGCACATAGATATTCCTCAGGAGTGAAGGTGACATACTGATGTCCTGTAAATAATGTTCATTTTAAAGGGACCTTAAAGCATTATACAGACTGGCATCCTAAATGCCAGCCAACCTATTGCAGTGTTAAACAAGCAGTTTAACATTTGTGTGTTGCAGTTGTTCAGCTTTGTTTTCAGGTGAAACAAAGAAATGCTACAGCCAGTTAAGTATCCCCTCTTGAGTCCTGGGCACAGCTCAGTAATGCATATGCGTGAGCCACTCTTATACCCATCCAAATGGCATTTCCTTTTTTCTATTGTTAGTGGCCCTTTAAACAATCATTTCTTAAATGTTTAAGTGGTGTAATCCAGACAGGAGGAAAATTCGAACTTGATTGGCAAATCACATAGAAACACAAATATGTTAAAATGCTGTATTTCTGTACAAGCTAGTTGAAGTTGGATGAATTCACAGTGAATTCAACCATACTTTGTCTCTGAGATGCTGTCATGTACCTGGCTCCAGTGTAGCAGATTAAAGTCTATTAACATAGTAGACACTGAGTATATGATTGGCTGCCCGATTCTCTGCAAGGCATTGGCATATTACACTGAAAGTTCCATTCTGTTACTGCAGTTGTATAACTGAAAAGCCATGTGTAATCTCCTGCACTTGGCATTGCCGGGCCCTGTTTAAGCCAAACCTTTAAACCACTTTTAATTAGGTTTCTCTGACAGTTGTTCTATCGCTAGTGAAATAAATTTGTATCATCATACAAAGGAAGGGATGTAATAAATAGTTATGTAACATATGATATGATTTAATTAATTGGTTACACCAGACCAAATGATGCTCTTAAAGAAACAGTGTATTTTATTTTTACTATGGCAGAGGAATCATGGATACAACATTATTGTAAATGTTGCTGTACTTTAAATTACCAGTAACTAACACACACCTAAAAATAAAAATCCCCATTATGACATGGCAGTTATACAAATAAAGCACTTGTAAAATTGTTAGCATTGAAATTAAATTCATGAATTTTATTGATTTTGTGTCTTTCTTATTTTTACTGATTGTAGCCATGTTGTTAAACAGACAGCACCCAGTCCTATTGTTTCTATGGTGCTTCAGTGTGGCCTAAAGCCCTGTTCTTAAAGCTAAACATGTTACTTTATAGACACAATCTATTGGAAACACACATAGAATAATCAGTAACTATAAATGCATTTGATATATTTGTATTTTATTTTTGGTTTTACTGTTCTTTTTATCATTTCTGCCCATGTTTGCATTTGCGCTCATGGACAGTTGCATCCACATGTGCCTACTTCCCAATGTTGCAGGGGGGAAACAGTGGGACCCTTGGTGCTGATGTCACTGGTGCACCACCCACTTCTCCCAATTGGCTGGATGAACGTAATGCTTATCATAGGGGCCAGCCATCAGGTACAGGGGTGGGAAGGAGGAGCGAGACTTAGGAAGAGGGACATTTTGGGATATGCAATTATTACATCCAGATTAGTGTGTAGTACTGAGACATACATAACAAGCTGCTCAATCTTCTACAACAACCATGCCCCCTTGTTTATAGAAATAATCCAATGAAAAAGCCAGCAGGAATCATATAGCACTAGGAAATACATTCCCTAAGAAAAGCAGAAAAGTGTCAATAACGTGTGCAAAATTAACATAGAAAAGAATACTTCTCATTAGTTAAACATTACACTTTTTTTTTTCTTTTTTTTTTTTTTTTTTGCAGACCAGGACTAACATTTTTCATTTTGACAATAGTGCCGTTAAACCATTTAGCAGCTGACAAATCCTTTCCACCAAATAACTAAGTCAGCAAATGAAAGCCTTATTTCCCAAGGTCGATTCACAGCGTCGGAGCAGAACATTTTAATACAGCACACTGTTTAAATATCTGTAAAATGGCTAATTATTTCTGCAGATAGGGGGAAGAATTAGCCTACTACTATTAGCAGTCTTTACAAGTAACCGTGTAGCATTGCCTTTATATAAGGCTATATAGAATCATATACAAACAAGGTGTTATTAGTATGTATAACTGTTGGCCAAGAGGATTTGAGTTGGCTTCTTTTAAACCCAAGAAAATATCTTTTTTTATTTTTTCTCCATTGGTCATTAAATTGATCCGTTAGTTGTGTTGCCTTGTAAGTTGATTGGTATGCAGTGCAATATCTCCTTCAGCTCAAAGACTTTTGAAATAGTTTGGATCACAGGAGCGGCTAGTACATAGTCAGCTGTGTTGCTTTGGCATTGTCTACCCACAGTCCTTCAGTAAACAATGCCTCTGTCTTCTTACATCAAGGAATGAGCTAAGGTCAGGGACAGAGTATTCTGTTAAAAATTGGCTCCTTTTTATAGGGAATAAAACCAGCAACAATTCAGTTGTAATGCAAGCTTCCCCTTGCATCTATTTATTAGCATACCTTACTGAAGGAGGCTAATGCAGGATCACTCGGGGCTATCTTGTGCCCAAAAGTCATCCAGGTTGACCATAATTTGAGTCCTCCCAACCTTTAGTGCTGAATTTCCCTTCCAGTCCATGTGAACCTATCACGACTTTTGCTGCAGTTATATTTGTGCTGTTGTTTGGGTGGAGCAGATGATAAAAGGATGGATGGCAGCAGATTAAGCATACACCCCACACCCCATGATCTGGTTCCCCTAGGCAGGAGAAAGAAATGTTGCTAATTATTACTAGTTGCAATATCTGATATCCCAACTCTCCTATAACTGGTCCATCTGCTACAGATTGGGGAGCGGGGATTTGCATATGAATAACATACATCAAGACTGAGCACTCAGGGATTACTGGTGCATTAACTATTTTTGTATTATTTATTTTAAAAAGGGACACCATTGATACAGTGCTGCCTACAGCTTCATCAGTGGCCTATGTTACATTGGTCATCATACAAAATTCCAAACAAGATCTCCCTCAGGGTTTTTTCCACATTGTCAGATGCCATGGTTCCCTTTGCAAGACTGGTACTGCAGCACTGCACTTAGATCCTCCGGGAGGTGAAAGGTATATATCCAGCTGGACTGAATGTGGAGCAGCAGCTAAGTTGCAACAGTAAACACTGCATTGTTTGTTGCGCATCTTGAATAGATGCTAGCACCTTAAGAACACAAAGGTTAGAGGGAAATTATAGTATACAGTAATTGAAATGTTATAACAAAACAAACATTTTTTATTATTTTTTTTTTGTATAGTTTCCCTGCTATTACCTCCTGAATTCACAGGCTTGCTCTCTGAGCTGGCGGCTCAAAATTGTGCAGTCGAAACCTTCCAGCAACAATCGGCTCCTTGGAATAAGAAAGTTCCATCTTTTAAATTAAGAACATGTTTATTAAAATTCCGTTAATGCATAGTGATCTATAAAAAGAAACAGAGCGTTATTTAAGCTATATTTTTCTCTTTAAGCATCCTGTCCTTGCAGTGTTACTAATTTGTTGATATTCTGCAGTGAATGAACTAGGATCCCATGGGTTTACACAAATATTCCATCTGGTAAAGTCCCAGTGACCAAGAAAAGTGATTTGCCAGACAGGGATTTTTTTTTTTGTTTTTAATAATAAAAAGAAAAAAAAAAAAAATATATATATATATATATATATTCTGGAGAATGGCCTAGCCCTACGGCATAATTCTAGCCTGTAATTACAATTAGAAATTGCTGCTCAGCACCAAGAACATAATTGCAAAAACACTGATGGATGGTGATTTGCTTCATAAACAGCGATTCAGTAATGTTCCTTAAAGGGGACGCTGTGCTCAAATAAAATGGTTTATTTTTTGCTTGAAGTAGACATTTTAGAAAATTTGATTTAAATAATAATAGTTTTAAAAAAGATAGTAAATTATTCTGTTTTAAAAGAAGGAGTTGTGTGCAGTTGTCATAAGAACTGCATTTGATGTCCTGCACCCCCTAAAAATCACTATATATTTTAGATATATTCTGGTGTATGTTAAAATTTAGGTTTATTACAAGGAAATTAAGTGGGACAGGAACAAGCTATAAGAGACAGGCAGTTAATTAGTTTCTGACTTGTGTCATTAATTTTCAGCAACAAACGAGAATACCTGGGAATGTAAAGGTGAAATTTATCACCCTAAATTTATATGCCTATACCCTTGTATTACCCAACTTTTAAGTCCAAACAGAGGCAGACAAGATGTGTCTATGTAGACAAGCAGTCTTTCAGAGCAGGCCGTGGACTTCACCTGACAGTTTTCAGGTCGGATCTGCGGCCTACACTGATGGAGCGCTCGCTCGCTGTGGAGTGCTCCTCCCCCGACGTAGGCGCGATGACATCACTCATCAGCACCTGCATTTTGGGGGAAGGCGCTGGTGAGTGACGCACTCTGTACCAAAAAGTTTCACAATCTCTGCCATATAGAGATCATCTACCCCCTACAAGTATTATTGAATGGGTCAATGAAGTTGGTAATTTAATGCACATGGGGGGAATTGGTTGCATATGTTAAATATACCTTAGTTATAATGTGGGCATCGTGGTTGGTATTTCTTGATCCTCATAATTTCAAGAAAATATACCTTGTCTCATTGAAATTTTTTAAGATGAATGGACTTCTTTCCTACTATTGTCATTTTGATTCCCTGCTCAAGTCCTGTCTATCAAACGTGCTGCAGTTTAAATGGGTCTCGCAAGTGGATATCCCTCTGTACAACCCCCCCTACACTTTTTTTATTTTTTGTTTTGTTAATACATTGTGCCAACGTTATACTTTTTGCCAAAAGACAAAAGAGAACAATAACAATATATCGAAAAAAATGTTTGTTTTTAAAAAGAAATATTAGAAAACCATTTTTTCCCATTTACATCCACTTTAAGGAGCATTAATTAAGATTAAGATATAATTTATTGCCACTGAATTTGTACAAGTGCACACCAGCGAAAATCACATTTGCGTCATCACCACAAGTACATTCATCCATTTACTGCATCACGAGCAGTAATGAGGGTTTACATTTTGCTTACTTTGCTGGGATTAAATAAATGATCATCTGAAGACTGCAGTGATACAGTAAAATCCATTGCTCCCATTTATTTTATCCTGAAAATGTTAGAATACATGTATGAGTTAGTAGGAATAACTGAACTTAATTCTCAGGTGGGTATTTTGCCTCAGAAAACAAGCGTGCTCTACACATTATACAAACCACAAAGAACATCCTTGGCCTGGGGTCAAACTAGCTTTTCCTAATGTTGAGCTTACCCGCTGGTGAAACCAAAGTATTATACTTATTTTACTGCCCTCTACCTTATATTGGAAAGAGATAATTCCTATTATAAAGTATAGGGTCACAAAATGGAATGTACCAGCAAAATAAGCTGTATATTACAATGTGCTAGTCTGGCCTCTGTCTTACTCAACACATTCAAGGTCATTAGCAAATGCAATAGTTAGGAGTTTAAGCCTTTAAAGGGAAAGTTAATCACCACTCTACAAACAAAGAAATGCTGGGTCATTCCTGCTCTTCTCTAGTCAGCTGCTGTAAAACTGTCTAAGGTCCATTTTTCCTGACCCTTAATGGCGTCTGTTGGCTGTTCTGTAAGCCCAGCTGAATTAAAAATACCAAGTGTGGTAACCTCTCAGGAACTTAGAAACTTAGAGATGCCTAACTACTACAATTGTGTACAATGTCCCTTTTCCATTTGTCTAATAATAGTTTAGACACATTGGGGGGAAGGATGATGTAGAGCAGGTTTGGAAAGGCAGGAAAATGCTGTTTGGAGATCTCTTCCCATGTAGATTTAAAGCCCTAGTGAAAGGTAAATGTAGAGGAAGCATACAATAAAGGTATACTGTTCATCATCAGATAGGTTCCCTTTAGATTATTTATCTTTATTTAAGATGTGCACTGCTTTAGCTGGATATAAATATCCCCTCTGGGTCCATTAACCTTACAACCACCAGAACAGTTATAATAAAAGTTCTGAACTTATAGAAAATTTATAAAATATAGGTAAGTATGAAAAAAAAAGTCTGATTGTTCAATTCAATTGTGAACTGTCTTAGAATGACACTATTTACAACATAGTAAATTAAAATCAACAACCCCTTTAAATTTCAATCTATGATTATTTAAAGAGGAACTAAAGCTTGACAGGACTAGGGGGTGACTCCTAAGAGGAGGGGTACCTACCATTAGGGGTTTTATGTTTCTGCACTGCCTTCTGCTCTCAATACCAAGCCTATAACCCCTATCAGTAAGCATTTCCCCCTTCACCCCTTAAGACTCACCCTTAATACTAACAAGCTTTAGTTCCCCTTTAAATGCTTGCTTGAATTTACTGGGTATTAATTTAACAGTGTAACGTGTAAAAATCTCTATTGTTTTGCACTAGTGGAGTCCTAACTTAACAGATTGTGTACCTGGTTAGTGTAACGATGCTTAGTATTTTTAAGTGCAACTTTGAGCACAACGATCTGCAGCAATAAACTATATAATAGCTGGTGTATTCATTGTGTAAGTCCCATGCTTGGTGTGGCTGCATAGTTACTCCGGCATTATATTTTCTGCTGTTTAACATGCCGTTTGTCAAGCATTTTATATGACAGATTTGGTTTTAATGGAGCCTTTAGAGATTTTAGGGACTTTTTTTAAAAGGTATCAGGCTAGCGTTAAGCCTGGTATATGCTGCCTACTGTAATTCTAGTAGGTGTATGGGACAGACTGTTGTTACATATTCAGGATTCGTTAGCTGAGAATTACACTTGTAATTTAGGGCAGAGCAGTAACTAAACTATGCTTCAAAAAAAAAAAAAAGTTTGGTATAATATTACCAAATAAATGTACATTTCTAAACGCTAATAAAAATACATGGTATAAAGGTATTGTATTTTGGGGCTTTTCTTTTTAATCAGTTGTGAACGAAACCTGATTTTTATTTTGGTTTCATTAAACAAGATGAAATTATTCTGGTATTGTATATGTCTGTATTGTATTTGTATTAATGAATTGCACAGCGCTGCCTAAATTTGGGGCTCTTTATAAATAAAATTCTACATACATACATTTGATAAAAATAAAATATTAAATCGCAAAGCCATTTCCCTCCCACTTTGGGGGATATTTACTAAAGTTGAAGTGTTTTTCAACTAGTTTATGCAGGAGAAACAGCCTATTTTATAACATTTAGCTGGTTTCTCCTATTTGCTAAGCTGTTCTAAGCAAATTTTATCACCTAAAAGTGTTTTCCTGCCTCAGGCGTGTTGCCTATGGAGTTGGTCCTGTCACTTAGCCACAGGCGAAAAAGATTTCCCCTCAAAAGAGAATGTCTATATCAATATCGATCTGTAATGGAAGGTGAACCTAATAGAAAAACACTGCAAAGTGTGTCCCTGCCAACTGATTAATATGTATCGATTAAAGATTTTTTATTGACCCCTAAGTCAGTGGAATCAAAATCAAGTAACAACGAAACAGGGCAAAACATACCAATAAAAAAAAAAAAAAAAGATCGAAATGGTCTCAGTAAATATCCCTCATGTGTGATGATGTGTCAGGGGTTCATTAGCATATTAATGAGGATCCAATATGGCGGCCATGAGACACTATATCACCAGCAGTTCTATAAGACACCACTACAGTGCAAAGGTACTGATTTCCGGATTGATAATATAGCGGTTTAGGCTGGAAGACCCTGTACTTTCAGTTACTGTTAGTGTACATTCTTTAAGAAATATCCTCCATGGAGTTGTTGTACATATATAGATACATGTAGCATCGCTGCACAAAAATATTTATTGCGTTATTAAGCCTGCTGTTTTAATCAGTTGATTTCTGTAAATAGCATCTATTGTAAGCTCCTTGGGGCAGGGACCTCCAACCTCTTGTGTCAATCACAACCTAGCACTTAATTTGATGTATCCTTGTGATATTTTACTTGTATTGTTTAATGCACTTTTCCCTTGTCTGTATTGTACTTGTATCGCTGAATTGTACAGCACTGCGTAAATTTGTGGCACTTTATAAATAAAATTATACATACATACATACATAACAGATCCTCCAATCAGAATCCTGTTTGCTTTGCCCTACACTACAGGTATCCCCAGAGCCGGCGTTAGGGGGGGGCAAAGTGGGCAAAGTGGGCAACTGCCCAGGGCCCCCACACAATGAGGGCCCCCTCCTCCCTGTGCC
>WMED01024595.1:0-11193 GCA_019650415.1 Pipa parva | reverse complement strand
ATCCACGGCTGCCCAAATCACGGCAGAATTAAATGTGCACCTCAACTCTCCTGTTTCCATTAGAACTGTTTTGGGAGCTCAACATGGTCAATATACACGGCTGGGCTGCTATAGCTAAACCTTTGGTCACTCATGCCAATGCCAAATGTCGGTTTCAGTGGTGCAAGGAGTGAAAATCTTGGGCTGTGGACAATGTGAAACATGTATTGTTCTCTGATGAGTCCACCTGTATTGTTTTCCCCACATCCGAGAGAGTTATGGTGTGGAGAAGTCCCAAAGAAGTGTACCACCCAGACTGTTACATGCCCAGAGTGATGGCTTGGGCTGCTGTATCATGGCATTCCCTTGGCCCAATACCTGTGCTAGATGGGTGCGTCACTGCCATCCAATGGTTCAGGATCACAATGCACCAATACACACATCAATACTGGGGAAAGATTGGTTTTACGAATATGAAAGTGAAGTTGAACATCTCCCATGGCTGCACAGTCACCAGATCTAAATATTATTCAGCCACTTTGGGGTGTTTTGGAGGAGCGAGTCAGGAAACGTTTTCCTCCACCAGCATCACGTAGTGACCTGGCCACTATCCTGCAAGAAGAATGGCTTAAAATCCCTCTGACCACTGGGCAGGACTTGTATATGTCATTCCCAAGATGAATTGATGCTGTATTGGTCACAAAAGGAGACGCTGCACCATACTAATAAATTATTGTGGTCTAAAACCAGGTGTTTCAGTTTTTTTGTCTATCCCCTGTATATACAGTTAGTGGGATATGGTGAGGATGATGTCACTACATTTCACTGGGGGAATTAAAATCACTCCGCATGACTTTGGATCCTATTTCTATTCGTCTGACCTCGCCAGAGTACGCATGCTACTGTAATTGCTGCTGTTCGCCTGCTTGACAAATCTATTCACGATTAGTCAATATGAGAAGTGAATTTGTGACCATTGTGGCCACACGACTCCAATCGTAGCAATTCATCCTTTAGTCGATAAGGCCATTTGTGTGCTTCATATTCCACGATGTAACACTGCAATGAAACAAATTCTCTATTAAATGAGGTATATTCATTTAAAGGAAAGTGAAAGTAAAGTGTTTGGTATAAGATAGAGTTGTAATTACAGCAGAAACCTCATATGATTCTCAGATGACTCGGGGAAATTTAACAAGATTAGCAATTATTCCTCTAACAGTTTTATAAGGATTAAAAATTCCCTATTCCCTAAGCGCAGTCCTGTATAAACATCTGGGATCTGGTAGCTGTTCCAGAGGTAACATTTAGAATTTCTCACATTAGACAAAGGTTCAAGGTTCCTCTTTAAAAAAAGGAAGCGACCGCCGATGGCGGTTTAAAACATATCCTCCTAACGAAGTCAGTAAATAAGCTGCAAATTGCTTACAAATCTAAAATTGCACGATTCCTGACTGCGTAAAACTTTCTCAGTTTGAGAAAACTCTCTTAAAAAAATAGTTTCTGATGACTTCAAGTGTCTTAAGCTTTATAAGAAGACAAGATCTTTAATGAGCGTTCTGTATTATCTAAAGCTGTGCACCACACTGTTACTGTTGGTGTCCTATGTAAGTGGGGTCAACTCATTTCAGACTAATCATTAAAGCGAGTGAACAGTGGCTGTTATAAGAGTCGTTCTAATCTTCCATTCTATTTTTGCATGCTGAGATCATTTTAATGAAGTTGGCAGACTGGCATCCAATCACATTGAGCGCCGTGAATATTCCCTATATACAGTATATATACGTTGTATTACTGACACACACACACACACACACACGTTAAACGCAATGTCGCCTTTGTACATTCATTTAAAAAAGGAAGCCAAGTCTTAGGCTCAGGGTAAAGGCAGAAAGAGAACGAGGACAGAATTCTGATGGTGAAGAAGATAGAAATAAATTGTTTTATTTGCTATCTTCATCCTGGGGGGTTGTGAAAGGTTATTAAAATTCAGTTTGAGAATCGCCTAATTCCAATAACTGGCTACTGAATGTCAGATTCATAGCTGCAAGCTCATAAATACACATTCCCTCTGGCTTGTATCAATCCATACATCATTATAGCTTATCAGAACCAAAATCCCTTTTCTCTACCGGGGAGGCAGGCTGTGCATCAACATCCATAATCAGATCAGATACTTCTGCTTCTTCTCTACAGAGGAATAAAACCTGTGTACGATAAGCGCATCCACAATCCCGGTTAGAGTCACAAGTAATTCCTTCCCCAGACTTTTCCACTGACCCCCCACCCCCACCCCAACATTCTCCAGATAATGGAACCACCAATCATTTCCCTGGAAGATTTACTTAGTATCAGTCTGGCCTTTCATTAGGGCCAAAGGTCAAATTCTATAGATGCTGTATGAACGCAAGTGGCAATATTTTTATTTTTGTCGTTTTTTTCTATCTTTTTTTGTTTAAAAAAAATTACAGCTGTTAATACACGTACATTGAGCCGTAGAATGTCCAAGTAGACTGGGGGGTTTAATTAATTTACTCCGAGGCTACATAAAGGCAGTATATCTTTAGCTCAATTCATACCTACTGTCACGGGTATCAGGGAAGACACAAGGGGGAAGGGGGGGGGGTACTAGGGAAACTGGGGCACCACTAGAGGTGCTATAGCATTCCCAGAGCCCATTACACCTCTGGAGGCACTTAGGTGTGCTGCAGGTGCTGGAACAAGGCGTGACTGGATTCAGTAATAAAACTGACTTGGAATAGGGTGGACCCTCTGTACCACAGCAGGAGTCAGCAATGGTTAACAATGAGATGCAGAGTCTAAGGATGCCCAAGTCTTCACCCTAGACTCCCGCAATGGGGTATGGCCTTTGCGGCAGGAGACCATGTAGGTTACAGCCCTCAGGTTAACCTCTCACTGGTGGATATGACTCACTTGAATTACTGGTGGAGACCTGGAATAGCAACCAGTCACTATACATCAGAATCACTTGTAGCAGCATTGTAGAAAAATAATTCACAGCACCCCTGGGCACATGCTGAACTGGAACTCACAGCACCCTTGGCGCATTACAGGACTGGAAATCCTCTCCTGGGATACAGTGGCACACTGCTGAGACTGAGGCTGTAGTGCTGGCTGGGAAGAGGCACTCTGGCGATACAAAACACCACAGATTCCTTTAAAACAGGCTGTAACAAGCAGGACAAAGACTGATCAGATAGCAGAATCAGGCATAGACAAGATGTAATAACACGCCAGGGAACAGATCTGTAGGTAAGAATTGCCATTCTTGACACAGAGACACGAGCACTGCTTAATAGCCACACGTGGCCTCAACTGTCCAGGATTGGTGCAGATCCCAGAGGGCTAAGAAGGGGCCACCACTGAGATACCTGCAATGATCACCTAGATACAAAGCTTCTAGTTATACTCATTCAGTATAGACAAACCCAGGTTATAGTGATGTGTTGAGAGGACACTTGCACATCCAAAAATCCATTGTAGGAACCTTCCAATGTCTTCAAAGGCCTCAACTACTGGATAGTGCATGAGTGACCATTCTGATAGGAATAAGCACTTGGAAGAGCATGAGTTATAATTACTGAACTGTTTTGTAAAGTGTCAAGAGTCTTCCCAGTAAAGAAAGTCAACTGACCAGCAAAACCTCAATTATCATTCTTGAATACTTAGGTCATTAGAGACCAGTGGTCCCACGGTTTACAAATCAAGGGTTTCCATAACAGTCTCCACAAAGTTCTTCTGATTGTTGGCTCAACAAGCAGAAAACACTATTTCCCAAAGCTTTATTCATTCTTTCCCATACCTTATTTTAATAATTAAAAAATAATAACATTGCTAAGTCCACCAAGGAACCAAAAATGTTCCTGGAAATATCAAACACTGTAGACCTGAGGACTCATTTCATGGCATGGGCATTAACACCCCTACCTTACCCAGGAGGAAAAGAATATTATTTATTTATTATTTACCCTACCCTACTATTAAAAAATGTTTTCGTTGGAACCCAAATGTCATCAGTACTAACCAATCTAACAAGCAATCTGGATAACCTCAAATGTGGGGATAATTCCTCTCCTTTAATTTCAAATCAAATGCACAACTCGCTTTGATTTTATGACCATAGATACCTGTTAATAAGGCCCTCACCCATTATAAAATACGAAGTAGGAATTGCTCATAATCATATTCTTTTGTAGGTTATGAGGATACGGAACATGGACCTTTAAATGGCTGAAGTCATCCCTTCAACGTCAACCTTCCGTAGATTCTCCTGAAGGTTGCTACCTTGCCAAATTCTTGCTAATCTAAACAATGGGGATTATTCATTAAGGTGCGAATTCGACAGTTGAAAACAGCAAATTCCCATAGCAAATCCGCGACAATTTCCCCATTGTAAAGTCGCAACAATTTTTTTAATGTTAAGATTGTGACAATTTTCCCATAATAAAGTCGCGATTGCGACAATATTTTCATTATAAAGATGCAACTGTGACAGTAGCAGCCTATTGCAACTGTCTTTATCTGGCGAATTCGCACCTATACGCAACAATTTGGACTTTAGTGAATAACCCCAATATATCAGTTGACATTCTTACCGGCAGTTTATGATTTATATCTGAAAAAAAATGCACTTTTATGCTCATTTAAAAGCTTAACCAGAGAACGCTGCCCGGAGAACGCTTGTCATTATATAATAAGAAAGATGAGTACTGGAGTATTATATGATACATTATTTGGACTAACAGTTCATTGTATAAGACAAGCTTACTATTCAACTCGACTAATAGGACTTAAACCACTTTTTGTCTTTATATAAAGCATATTGCTTCTGTTACGATTTTATTTAAGACCTTCCATTACGGGAGAATGCTGCCGTTAATTCCTGACTTGCAATGCGAGCTATAAAGATGACAATGAGGCTCTTTAGTTAATCTCACAAGATGATGAAAAACTGCCCTGGGATTTTGGCACTTAAAATGTTTCATTATAATGGGAAATAAAGAGATATAAAAGAATTTTTTTTTATCTTATGGATAAAAGTTTGTTTTAAACCTTCCACGTCTATCCTATAACCACCAAAATATTTTGACTAAATGTTTGGCCTCTTTGACCCCGTACAAAGGGGATATCTTTTCATTCCCGCTGCGACTCGTCTCCATTTAGATAAAATATTGTGAGTTTTTGATATTTCGTATATCTCTACTGACACAAGATTTCTTTCGTGGTTTTTTTTTTCTTCCCCTGTTTATTTAATTCATTATTTGAAAGCATTTTTCAATTTATAACAGCGTGAGCTAGAATCGCATTATCTTCATAAAATCCTTCCAGTATTTAAGTACGAGCGTTTAATCAGTCTTTGTTTGGCAGGGAATCAGAAATTGGTTACAACGCTTAGGATTTTTTTTTAAAAAATTTTTATCTCAAGAGTCCAGCCACTTTTTCCGTCAAATATATTATTATTTTTTGCTCTTATCGTTTAATGCTTTTAAGACATTAAACAATTTTGTTTCATTGCTTGAAACAAATGACCCTTTTTAAACATACAGTACCTAGATATTTTCTTTTTACAATTATAAGCTCCGATGAACTGACAAATCGTAGAAGAACTGTGTTGCTAGCAAGATCATATAGTATTTAAAATAACGGGTATTCTAATGCAATTGGCAGATGCTCATCTCTAAATATCCCCTGGGTTGCGGGAGCAAGCCTAAATTAGAGCCTTATTTACTAAAGTTGGAGATCACCTGTCAAATTCACCCCATTAAAATTCGAGTCACATCGCGGAGGGGAGGGAAAGTTAAGCAGAATTAGGGTTATGAGGGTGACAGGGAGTCAAGGTTAAGGTCATTGATGGGTTGGGGTCATATGTTAAAGGTTGGGGGAGATGAAAGGGCTATAAATACCTTCTAGAGTCATGAGGTCGCGTGAATGACCCAGATGGCTTCAGAAGGCCGGGGGTCCTGTCTAGCATTCTGACACCAATGGTGGTTGGTCACACCCCCCATCTTACATCTTGCCGGTCTTAGAAGTTTGGAGGGCCAGATGCGGCCCACGGACCGTTGTTTACCCAGGTCTGTGCTAGAGAGTGGTTATTATATTAGAGTTATCTATTTCTTGATGTTATGTAGTATTTTAATGAGCTAAGCTGCACCCTGAGTCCTGGTGTCTCTGGTGATTTTATCTGGGTGTGGAACGTGGGAGGAGATTATGGTTGCCATGGTGAAATGTCCACCCAACTTTTCTTAGGAAGTCCTGGGGTAGAGAGAACTAAGTTCTTTTTCTTGCGCTTTCACTTTAACAGAAGCTTTCTTCATGGAAGATAACCACGCATTTCACTTCCATATGGGAGATACCGTCCGCAATAACGCAATGTCTCCTGTTTGGCTTGTGGCGAAAGCTTACGCCAATGGCCTTAAAGATTCGCAGAGCTTTTGTTAAGAACATATTTTTCTTGTTCTCTTATAATGAGATTGATTTGTGTCACTGATGTTAGAATTAAGACAATGGGTTAAGTACCGTTGCTAATTGTCTAACCCAGCAGTTGTGCGGTCATCTCACGGGGGTCGAGAACCGCTGCGGCACCCGGAAGCGGCCGCAGGACCCTCCTTATAAGGGTTCTTGTGGGGTGACGTTGGCCGAAAACATCACCACGTGACGTGCGTACGTGATGACTTTCAGCCGAAACGTCATCACGCGGTGCTTGGTGACGTCGGCGTCGGGGGTCATGGACTCATAAAGCTTGAGAACTGCTGATCTAACCTATTACGCTAGTGTGATTACTTAACTAACTCATCTGCCTATTCATTAACCTTAGCCAGCACCAGAAGACATGGGGCTTATTCATGAAAGTCAGCACTGATGCATAAAAATCAAAATTCAAATCCATTCACCACTTCCCATTTTTTGCGTATTCTTCTGACCATGTGATCTGGTGAATCTGTGACCAATTCGTACAGTTATGATGGTCGAAGCGTATGGAGAACTGCCCATCACTTTGTGTGCGCGTGTACAGGTAATTATGTTATTTATCAAGCATTGGAGTCTGTCGAAGTGGCGAATTTGTCAAGAGCTACAAATTAACCAGTGACAGGTACTACTGTCTGATTACGTACTACGTACTGACTGATTACGCCGCTCTATGCAATGAACCTCATCTGACGCCCTTCACTTCTTTGCTATGGGAATCTGCTGCTTAGTGAATAAGGAGTGGAGATTTCACCGGAGCGTAACGTGTTTCATTGATAACTAGATGAAACATTACATTAAGTACAAGAAGGGCTTATTTTCCCATTACTAGATTGTACACGGGCTCAGTAATTTGTACCTCCTGGGCTATTGTACAACGTTTCCACCTGTTTTAAGTCAAGGGGGGGATATTTATTAAGGTTTCCAGCAAGTTACGTAGGATCAAAAACAACTTTTCAAAATGCATGAAAAAGCGACTTTACATAAGGCGATAAAAGCTTTTTTTTAGATAGGCAATATGGACAGCGGTAAGTGGTAAAAAAAACATAAACAAAAATGTATAAATAGGTACAAATAACCAGCTCTGTGTTTTATTATAAAATAGCTGCAGTTCTCTAATTGTGATGATTGATAATAAAATTTCTGCTCCTAGTGAATCGCCACTGTATTTACAGCCCAAAATGGACCACTGACGCAGTCCCAAACCCACAGATCCTATTAACGAAAGCTGTGGCGGAGGTGTAAAGCACTGTGACCTTCTCGGGCTTGGCGCAGACAGAATAATGTCCGTCTCTGCAAACAAAATTTAATGGATGAATTATTTACGTCTTCTCCCTTCAAACCAGCAGACTTAATACAACTGGAAATCAAGAGATGGGTTTTTAGCACCCGGTGATAGTTAAAGCATTACGATGGCATTTTGAATTCTCTATGAATTTAGATAAGAGTGCTTAGTAAATACAGTCATTGGGACCACAGAGGTAAATATTGATTGTTTTTTCTGCCGTAAAGCGCATACGCGGACGACTTTATATAGATCAGCTCAGTGCGGGGGGCGAATTTATTCTGAAATGTTTCAATCCTGGAGTAAAAGGACAGAGATTTTCCAGCCCGCGGGAAGGTAAAATGGTTTACAGATAAAGAACGGATTATAAGAAAGATATGTGAACCAGTAGCAATGCAGCGCGCAGCATTAAATAAAGAGGCAGTTAGAGAGTCATGAAAATATTCATTTAATTACATAGTCATTCAATCCACTAGTTCAGCCATTCAGAAAACCATTTTGGTGCTGTTGACCTTTTAGGGGGTAAAAGATCACCCAATATTTGTCTCAGGGCAGAGGGCGCCCACTCCCCAACACCCAACACCACTGGCCGTCCCCCCCTCCACATAAAGCACTCTAGGATGTCGCTCGTGCGCCCTCAAAGACATTGCGCCCTGGCCGGCTACCCATACCGCTGATAGCTAAAACCAGCCCTCTCTCAGGGTTTTTTTGACTAAAGGCTGAATAGTCGTGTATAGCTATTCACATCTGATCGTCTGTTCACTTACCGAGCAGACATCAGACTGGCGAATTGGGGGCTGGTGACAGGGCTCAGCATTCTACTTATATCCGACTGACTACACCACACAGAGCATCCGACAGCGATCGCTGCTGTCTGCTTGTTGGAGTCTATTCGCCTCTTAGGCAGTAAGGAGAAGCGAATTTGCGACTATTTTTTTTCGATGCGAATCAAATTGTAGTGATTTGAAATCGACAGGTGGATTCATCCTTTAGTCAATCAGCTCCTCAATGTGAAGGTGACTGCACAGGTGCCTTATAGAGATTATATAGTGATTGGTAAAGAAAGAGCATTTATAGTTACTATATATTCAATATGCGCTTCTAAAACTTCTACATTGTATTTATAAAGTAAGATATTTATAAGGGAAAATTTACTAAGGTGAAAAAGGTCGAAAAAAATACTTTCGATTTTAGTAAAATTCACCTTTAGCCATTGTAGGGGGTCAGCACAAAGACAGGCACGAGAGTAGGTATCCAGGTCACACTAAATAATGATTTATTTAAAAGTCCATAAACGTGCAACACAAAATACAGCTTTGCTTCAGCGTATAAAAATTCACAGTGGCAAAATAATAACTCCTCCCGACTGGCAGAAAGTTCACCAAACATAAATGGGAAGTCTCACTCACTAGTGGTTCAGGGCTTCAGGCCTACACAGCCTCACAGTCTGGCAACACCCAGCCACACCCACACACAGAGAGACCTTCTCTGTCTTTCTCTCTCACACACTGAGAGAGACTCAGGCCCTTTCCTAACTAATTTGTGCTTCTTTTTAACTAGTTTCTAACACCCAGGTGCTCTAAATTAGGTAAGACCTGAGTTGGAGCCTAGGAGTGGCCATCCCACCCAATCTCTACAGCCACTCCCAAACCCTGGGCCCAAACTCCAGTTTTAAACAACCTCTGACAGTTTAACCCTGTCAGTTTTCTTATTCCCAGGGTTTTCATGCCAGAGTTACCGGCACGTACACTCCATCTGTAATTATTCCATAGACCTGCTTACACCTTATAAACAGGGCTTTAGGGCAAATTTCCTGTAGTTGTAGTATCTAAAGCACCATAGAAAACAATGGAACTGGGTGAGATCTGTTTAACAACATGACTGTTATCAGCTTGAAAGATAACGATTTTCCAAGCGCTGTATTTAACTCATTGCCATGCTAATCCAAATGGGAATTGTGCTGATGTAAAGGAGCTCATTCGTTCGGATGAATTTAGATTTAATTGTTTAACATTACAAGGTAACCATGGTTACATAGGCGCTACAGTTTACGGAATTTGCTTCCACAATTTCACTTCTATAAATCTCGTACTAAAATCCCATTACGCTAAACAGTAAGGGAAAGACAGACATAATTCGTCTCGCCAAATCTCCGGTATCATTTCACAGGAAATGTATCAAGTGGCTTCAGTAAAAAAAAAGATCTAATTTCCATTAAAAGTGCATCTAATGATCACTTACACTTATACGACCGCCTAACTCGCCACTTTGATCTGGCGAATGCGGCACGGTGCGCCTTGCCGAATTTTCTACATTGACAAAGTCTGACACATGACGAATCAGTGAATTACACCTGCACACGAGTGCAAAGCAATAACAAGAACTTTGTTAGCTTGCGACTGTTGTAAGCGTTCAAATCGCCACATCGCAGGGATTGACGAATATGCGCAGCCTAGGAAGTGGCGAATGGATGCAAATTCTGACTTTTACCCAAAGTATTTAATGAATAAGCAGTGCTGTGTCTAATACGTTGATATATTTTTTACATTAATGTCTTTGATACATTTCCCTCTGCGCTCACTACCACAGGAGTGCTTATTTAAAAAGAAGTTGCTAAATACCAGAGTGCCAATCTATGACATCACAATGAAGGATTGGAGCGAAGGGGAATCTGAGCAGAGATATAAGCACTTTATTCACCTCGACAGCATAACATTTAGGCTCCACCCCCTGTGTCCTCTGCCTGAAGCATACAAAGCACTTCATCTTGCCTGTCTGTCACTATACAAACACACTTTATTTACAGCAATGCCCACAAGCAGATCTATAGCACTTAGGTTGGAATCAATGGCTGTGCTCAGACATATTTCACTCCTATTATTTACAGCATCTCCCAGCTCGAAAACTCCAATGTGCTGAACAGTGAACGTCAAATGATTTATCCTTTAACTGAGCAGTGTTTCCCAGTCCCCTGTATGTAAACCTGTTATATTCCTTATAATACAACACACTCCTATAATGTATGTATGTATATTTTTATTTATAAAGAGCCGCAAGTTTACGCAGCGCCGTACAATACAGTTATAATACAGACAAGGGTAAAGTGCGGAACAAAGAGCAAGTGAAGTAAATTACAAATATATAATCTAGAATATACATCACTCTAAGTGCCAGTCCATGACTGTAACAAGAGGATGAAGGTCCCTGCCCCATAGAGCTTACAATCTAAATAGGAGGAAGACTTACGTAAACATATACAGTAGGAGGGCAACAAGTGCAGTAGCATAAAGTGTCAGTTCATTTGGCTATAGGCGCCAATTCAATAAGAAAATAAATAAAAAATATAAATTTTGAATAAATAGTATAAATATAGACATGAAAAACAGCGCTAGTGCTCCAAGAGGTAAGATTTTAATTTAGATTTGAAGATATTGATGGATTGT
>WMED01024594.1:0-11193 GCA_019650415.1 Pipa parva | reverse complement strand
CTGATTTAGCAATTGGTGTTGAGCGTGCCTCTGTTATATTTAACGGATGTAACAGGGCCGTCAATAGCATTGTGAATGTACATGCATGCCAGAAACCTACCCTGCATGGGCATGTATATTCAACGCACTATAAAATCAAACCCCAAGTTTTACTCTCGACTTATCCATGGGTCATAGTAAATTTCATAATTGTTGGCCCAAAAACTGACATCGACTTATACACGAGATCGACTTATACACGAGTATATACGTCTTTTGCAGCTGGCAATAGTAAATCCTCAGCAATGGTTTCATAGCTCTGGCGATTCTGAGTGCTACCAAATATGACGCTTCAACAGCTGCTACATTGTGTTTGTGGTACTGGCCATCAGTGTCAAAACTAGATTTCTTGAGTCCATCAGCTTTGCTTCTAAAATAGTTGATATCCTTGTCAGCAAAGCTTGGATGCTTGCTATCAAAATTGCATTTTAGTTTGTTCGGCTTCATAGATTCAGCTGAGAGAACTTCACAACAAATAACACATTGTGGTTTCTCAATTCCTGCATGCGAACATCAGCGAGCGCTTTAAAAGGATTCCAGTCTTGGCGAGGCAACTCTTTGTAGCTTTTTGTTGGTTTTGGGTGGGAGCTCCCGAGTTGTGCTTCCAACCGCCATAGTGGTTAGGTCACGCCACCCTTATATTATTTAATAACTTCACTGACACAATAAGGATTTTGTGCTGGAACACTGGGTTTTCCATGTCTATTCCTTTTAAATCAGCCTCTGGGCAGTGCAGTGGCTCAGTAGTTAGTGCTGCTGCCTTGCAGCACTGGGTTCTGGGCTCAGTTCCACCCTGGACTTCATCTGCATGGAGTTTGCATGTTCTTCCTGCACCTGCATGGGTTTCCTCCGGGCATTCCAGTTTCTTCCCACAATCCAAAAACATACATCTGTGTCTGTCTATGTGTGTGTGACTGAATAGGGAAACCAGATTGTAAGCTCCACAGGGCAGGGACTGAAGTGAATGGTGAATAGAATAGAAGTTTATTGTCACTGGAAATACATGTATATCAAGTGAAATTTTTTGTGCGACCATATTACAGAAATCAATAGATAATATAATAATACAGTAGTATAATAAATATACATAATACATACATATACAGTAGAATACAGGCAGACATAATGTGGGTGATGAGTGGTAGAGAGGCAGCAGGGGGGATGAGTGAAGGGGGATGAGGGGGGCTAGTGTTCAAGTGTGGAGAGATTCAACCTTATAATGGAGTCATGGAAGAAGCTTTTCCTCAACCTGTTAGTGTGACACTTTAGATTCCTATAGTGTCTACCAGATGGTAGGAGTACAGACCATGATTCGGGTGGTATACATCAGCAATAATGCAGCGGGCTCTGGACAGGCATCTGCTGCTGTAAATGTCCTCAATAGAAGGGAGTTGGATGCCCACAATTCTTTCAGCCATTTTGACCACCCTTTGGAGTGATTTCCTTTCTGAGATGTTACAATTGCCGAACCAGGAGGTGATGCAGTATGACAGAACACTCTCTATGGAGTATTCTACTTCTGTAGAAGTCAGCCAGAATGCAGGTACATACATGCTCACGCTTGAGACATCTAAGGAGGTATAACCTTTGGTGGGCTTTCCTTAGAGACTTCAGGGAGTTGATGGACTCTGTCAGGGTGTCAGATAAGTGGACCCTGTAAAACGAAGTGAATCTCTGTAAAGCGGTGCATAATATATCAATGCTATATAAATGAATAAATACAGACATACTTTTCAAATGCCATTTTAAACTGTATTCTCAGCAAGCATCATTATCAATGTATTGTATCATTTGGTACCCTATGGTACACCTCTGTGGAATATGATAGAGTTTTATAAATAAAGGTTAATCCTGCAACCCTAGTCTCCACCATTGTACTCATCTTAATTTGCCTTTACATCTCTCATGTGCCTATCACTTGGCACTAGGTTTTTTGCAAAAATTACCTAATCAATATCATAACTCCAAACCTAGTGTATCCAAGGAATTATCCAAATGATTGTACTCTTAGATTACTAAGCTCTCTCATGTAGTTATTTTGCACATAAATGTTTTGTTTATGTTTTAACACTTTCCAATTCACCAGCCTAATTTAAATAGTCAGCCTTAATTTTATCTGTACTTATCCATGACAGTCCTGGAAATACGGATTGTGAGTGAGCACTGGTCTTTAATCCATTCTTATGTCCTTTAGTGTGCATTACCTTCTTGTGTACAAATTGTACAGGATACCTTTACTTTATGTATACTTGCTCCCATTTTGACCTTCTCTGAATAAATATTACTGACTTTTCTTCTTCCTCATTAAGTTAGCTAATTGCTATATGTATGGTAAGCTTGAACTTTTCCTTTTAGTTTTTCACTTCTCTTCAGGGACATTCATTTTAGGAATGCATCCACTATAGACACCATCCAGTGACTTCACCCGGGCAACCCAGTCATACTCAACTAGCAGTCAATAGGTCAATCTTTTCAGTACCATAAGGATATCTTCTTCAGATAAAGCTGACCTATAGGTAGACCTGGTTTTATATACTTTATAACCATCTTGTATTACAGATCTACCATATTTTTGAGACTATAATACGCAGTTTTTAAATTTCATTTACAATGTGTAAATTACTATGCGTCTTATAGTTCAAAGATAAAAGAAACCCTTGCCTGCTCACATTTCCCCGCACCCCCCCCCCCCCCCCCCCCTTCCCCCCCCCCCCCCCCCCCCCCCCGCACTTCCCTCCCCTCCCTCACTGTTAAATGAAGACAGGGTCGGCTCCTCTGTGTTCAGTGTTGGCACCTGGCTTTAGTGTGACACATATTAATGACATAATCACACCAACGCTGGATGCTGCCACTGAACACAGAGGAACCATCCCTGCCTTCATTTAACAGTGTGGCAGTCTAGATCGAGGGAGGGGAGGGAAGGGGAGCGAAGGGGGGTAGGGGGAATGTGAGCAGACAAGATTTGTAAAGTGAGGGAAAAAGATTTGTCAAGGGAGGAAGGGGAGGGATGTATATGCTGAAGGAAACACAGAGGAACCAATGCTGTCTCTGTTTAACAGTATGGCAGTCAGGAAAGGAAATGGTGCAGATCTGTTTGTGTTGGTACTTAAAGGCATATGGATTAGGGATTAAAGTGATTTTGGGGTGGTCAGTGACAAAGGGATATGTGAAATTTGGGCTTATGGGGAAAATTAAAAGTATATGGAGTGTTTGAGTGGGGGATTAGGATTCAGGGCACTTGTGTATGTTTGTGAGGAAACAACATGCCTTGCACCCCCCCCCCTTTTGCCCAGTGCCCTCCACTCACCTCCAACAGCGTTCCAGCGATGCACCTCCTCTGATGAGGTAAGTTGAATGCGACAGCCCTCCTTAGATGTTCGGGCCTAATACAGCCGACAAGACCCGAAGTAGTAAGGAGCGCCATCGCATTCAACTTACCTCATCAGAGGAGGTGCGGTCGCTGGACCGACGCGGGGCAGGGAGGCGCGCGGGAGAGGTAAGACGTCAAGTTTAGAGATGGGTGATGTGGGCGACAGTGCCCCTCAGATAGATAGCGCCCTGGGCTGTCGCCCACATCGCCCATAGGTAGAACCGGCCCTGAGTGCATGTATATGTGTGTTACAATGGATGCGCATGTGTCAGAGTGTGACTGCATGTGTGAGAGAGTATTTAAGTGTGCATTTTTTTACCAAAAATTTGCCTTTAAAAAATTGGATGTGTCTTATACTCCGGAAAAATTTGTTAATAATATTATGGACAATACTGCATAATACTTACACAGCTAATTAAAGAGACATTAAAACTTTCAGATCAGTTTCCACCTCAGTCATGCTTTCAGTCTAATAATCCTCCCACATGACCTATGTGCCACATATATTTGCTTGATATTTATTCCTGGATTAGTTCCAATAAAGGAATTCTACCCTGCACTGTGCACTCTAGTTCATGACCCCCTTTCCCACCATTAAGACAATGAAAACCATACTACTGGACTAATTTTGCAAGCAACCAAAACATGATAAACGAATAATTATGAATGCCCTTTCATAAATCCTATTTTATTTTTCTTCTATATTGTTCCCCCTATACTCTATGTCACTTTATCTTGCGCATCTTATATTTTACCTGGTTTTAAGTCCTATTCCTCTTGTACTCTGTCCAGATTAGATACCATAAATGCTTATGTGCTATGTGTTTTCAATGATCATTATCCATGGAAAAACCATACAGTTTTGACAGAAATAAACAAGTATTTATTGAAGCAATATGTTCAATACAAACAGAAAAAAAACTTTTTACCTCTCTTCATTTAACATTCTTTACTCTAATTCTCCTGTAAAATGGACAATCTATCAGCTATGAGTGCTTCTTTGAGTGTCCTTTTGCATTATTATTCATGCATAGAAACATACACTTTAGTAAAATGAAATTGAAAAAAGTCTTTTTGGAAAATATACTAACTTAAAAGAGGAAATACAAAAAGAAAAAGCAACTACAATGTCCCAGTCTTTTAGGTTTTTCTTTATAAGGGGGAACCATAATAACACAAATGTTAAGCAGAGATTAAGGCTTCTTTTGTGCCTTGTGAAAAAAACAAAATAAATTCTACCCCCATTCTCATGATATTTTGCTCATATACAGGAGAAGGCACCTTAACTTTCTTCTACGGGAGGAACTTCTAAAGAACAGTGGGTCAAGAGTAACTGTTCCTTAACGCTTTATTTTGCGGCCTGCAGAGTTGCGCCCATTCTTTCTGTAGAGGCAGTGTTTCTCCTTGTTTAGAGGACAATACTTAAGAGTGTGCGACGTATCCCCTGTTGCTCCACACAAGGGACAAATGTACTTCCTCAGGACAGGGCATATAGTTATCCCTTGATGATTCTTTAAGGTGTGGGAGCTATAAACAGAGCGGGACTCCCCATTGTGCTTGCAGAAGTTACACATCCACTCTGGACTCTTGATTTCAGCATGCAGTATGGTAGCATTGGGTTGTATATTTGTGTTGGTTGGATTTCTGTAACTGCAGCTTTCTTCTGAGACTGGAGCTGCCATGGTAGGAAGAAAGAAGACGTTTCTGGATGAAAGTGGTTTAGCAGTGGCCTTTTCTCTCTCACTGACCATCTCCTGTACCACTAAGGCCAGCTGAAGGTAGTCTCTCCACGGCTCAAATTCCATTGTGTAGTTGTAGTGTGTGTACCTTTACATGCTTCTATGCCAAATATATATACTCCTGGAGTTAAGTATCCACCCCACCACTACTAAAAGACCCCCACCCCCTCTTTCACCCAAAGTGACCTTAAGGGGAACATTTGCTGAACTTGATAACACAATTAACATTATACTTGTCAAAGTAGCACCATCATTTTTTGGATTAGGAAGATATATCCAACAGAAACTACAGTATACCAGATGTATCTGTAGAGTAACAAATACACTGACAATTCTGGAGCCATACTACCCATACAGTAAAGAGAAAAAGAATACAATAATGTATCAATTTCTCCCAAACAATTTTCTGTTTTGGAACAGAATGTTACTTTGCAAACCTTGTTAGTTGGGGATTTGTGGAGTACTTAACTCTTCCTCTCCCAAAGTATTACCTGAATATAATGTAACTTCTTACTATACAGGTCAATAATTTTACAGCACATGTCTTCCTTATACACTGGGGCAGGCACCTGCACTTGACTTCCCAAAACTAACCTTGTGAAGAAAAAGATATAAATGTTACAATTTTGGACAGGAAATGTATGTCTAACCTTTCATAAACAATCACAACAGATCATCTGTCTTTATCTTGTCGCTCAGACCATGCTCAGAAAGGCTATATACACGTAGATATTTTATCTGGATCTGTCTGTGTTACGTGGTTGTGCTTTAAAACATGGGGAAAGCGCTAAAAAAGCATGTGGTGCCTAATGAGGCTGAGCCCACACATGTTCACATTATTTGATACATCTGTCTGTTTTGCTCAAGCAATATGTATGTATGTATGTATAATTTTATTTATAAAGCGCCACAAATTTATGCAGCACTGTACAATTCAGCGATTCAAGTACAATACAAACAAGGGAAAAGTGCATTAAGCAATACAAGTAAAATAAAGCAAGGGTACAACAAATTAAGTGCTAGGTAGTGATTGACACAAGAGGTTGGAGGTCCCTGCCCCAAGGAGCTTACAATCTAAGTAGGAGCTTACAATCTAAGTTGGAACATAACATATCATACAATCTAACATATATGTAATGTATGAGTACAGCCCAATTAAGCACAAGGTGCAGAATTTTTACAAACATTTGATGTTCATTTAACACCAGATCTCTATGTATCATAAATAAAAATGTCCATGTGTACACTCCCTAATATTTTTCATTTAATTTTCAAAACATTTCCGTAGGAGTTCATTTTCTATTTCCTTATAAATGATTAAGAAACATATATAACTAACCTAATCCATACAGTTATAGGAATATCAATAGGAAGTATATGAAGCATACTGATACTGATAAATACACACTCTAACCAAGGCCCCGTCTTGTGAAAGCTTGCAGAAATCTGTGAGACCCTCCCAGGTGCCACTGTTTCACCCTGCATTTAGGTAGGAAAAGGCTATCAGAACTGTCTGATTGGTCAAACCTTGCTACTTCTCCACACATTTACAGACCCCACATATTCAAATGCATAGTGACCCTTCATGCTAAGTTAGAAGTTTTGAGGAACTATTTGTGGATCTGTTGTTAAAATCATGGGAAATAAACCATTCTCCCACCAGTTGTACATTATATATATATCCTTAATCGACATAAAGACAACTTACCTTCATTTAGTAGATCCCCATTTTACAAATGGTTCCATCAAGGCTTTGCAGCTTGACACTCACAAGCTGCAGACCCCAGTGACACCCATCTAATAGCAACAGTTAAGGAAGAGGGCCAGTGAGTATGAACAGATGACTGTAGCAGTGATGAGATAACCACTGAAGTCTGAAGCAGTCACAGAAAGCATTAAAGGGGAGCTATAGTCAAAATACATCTTTACAAATGCAGTACTATACCTTACTGAGAAGATTTTCTCCCAATTAGTTATTTCATGTGACACAGAATGATTGAGTTTGCAGCACTGATAAACTCCTGCACCAGGAAATGTGTGTGTGACATGTACTGGCCAGTTTTCCATGAAAAGGAACCCTACTTATTACTTAGCACATGACCACAAGTTACCTTTCCCTCTGTAATCTCCTGTAAACAATCTTAATTTATGCGGTTAAAAGGTCAGCACACTGCTTAACTAATAGCAGCCAGACAGCTTTTTCTTCTCATGTTGCCTGACTTGCAGAACAGAAAGAGGAGGGGGAATGGGGGGAAGAAAATGTCAGCTCTCAGGAAAATTAATTAAGGAAAGCAAACTACAAGTATTATTTCTTCCCTAAACTTTTTTAAACTATTTGTGCCAGCAATTGGCTTAGTATATAGGAGTGTTATATGTATGTGTGCAGTTCTATCAGCGTTATAGTGCCCCTTTAACTCTCACCGGTGTTCCAGCAGTCAGCCTTATACAAGTATCTTCTAGCTCAGTAAATGCTAAGTGAGCCTACAAGACTTTTATAGGAAGGAAACTTACTGGATTGGCAAATGTAGTATATTTTAATACTTTAATTAACAGTATATATTGAAACATTGTGTGCCTGGAAGCACTTAAATATACAATGTTGCATACTGCAAATAAAGTAGATATTAACAGAAAGTTAAGAAGGTTAATAAACTGGAGATGGACACAGGTGTCTAAATCAAAATTAAAGAAAATAGATTAACCCTGTCCCCTCTTTCTAACTATGGGGTATACATTTATTAGAAATCTGTGAATAGCTGTTTTAAAGCAGTGAGCCTAGATGTGCTTTATGTAACTGCGTCAGCTCTCTATGCCATGAATTTGCTGTTGGACTGGGGAGTTGAGGACCACAAGAGACAAAAGATCAGGGGCCCATTGATCAAATGATTTTATTTTCTTTATTCATTTCTCTCTTAAGTCCCTGTAATTTTCTTGTGCCCTCTTTTCAGTCTGCAAACCCCTACCTGCTTTACCATACCTCAGGAATATGCTGTGATGGTTCAGTCTGAAACTCCAGAGATGTTTTGGCCCACAAGAAGGTTTCAGTGTGTGTTGGTGAGACAAAAGAAAGCAAACAAACTAAATTTGTGTGCAAATGGATGCGCTGTGTACAAGTGCCAATAAACAACTTATTTGAACAAATAATGTGTGTATAACAATGTAACTCAGTCCAAACTCATAAAAAAACTTTTGTGCGTCCAATTTCAAACAAAAGTCCATAAAATTCACTTCCAAAACTGCAGCTCCTCTTCTAGGGTGCACGCCTATCACCCTTGGACCAAAAAGTGAAACAAAACGAAATCTGAGAAGAAAGCACAGAAATGTTGCACTACATAGTGCCTTATCTCAATATAACATAAGATGATAGGAAAAGAACCAAATGATTTCCAAAGTAATTGTGCAAGGAAACGTGCCAAAACTGAACAAAATGTGAAACACCAACACTTTGTGTTATCAGATCACTCAAGTGTGTCTAAATGCTCAACAGATGTACTGATGATCAATCGTATATCAATCCAAATTCATAATCTCCAGAAAATGATAATCAGTCTTCAAATACTCATAGCGAACGCTTCGCGGCTCACTTCGCACTATGGTGAATGGGGGCCCTAATAGCCTAAAAAATGGCATTTCTGATACAACAAGAAGCATATTCATCAAAGTGTGAGTTGTTTTGTAGATGCATAAATTCACAACAACTCCCCACTTCTTCAACTTTACATATTTAGCAAAGATTGTTATTTTCTGTGATGTGGTGAATTATCTGATAGTTGGCAACATTACAATATATCAAAGTTATCATTTACCAAGGCTTACTTGCGTGAATATACAAAATTGACTTTGCAAAATAAAAGCAGAGTTTCACTTACTGTTCTGGTGACATTTCAGTCAAGAGGCTTACAAATGTGGTGGCCACCTGCCAAAATGAACATGGAATTGTCTTCCACTGAAATTAATGTGAAAACAATTGTAATTTATATAATTATTCTTTGTCAACCAAAATGTGACAATGCTTTTTGTAATGAAAATTCATGCCTATATGTTGCCATTCATATAGAAAAAGATAGTGGTATTGTTAGAGATAAATATCAGTGCTAGTGCTCTGAAAAATAGGACTTCAGTTTGGTTTAAAAATTGCAGAGGGAATGTCCCTGGTGAAGGTAAAGGGGTATAGAATTACAAATGTGGGGGGGGCAGAGAGAGAAAATGGTTTAAGACAAGAAATGTAGAGAGAGGCAACAGAGTGAAGCGCCTTAAATGTCAAAAGGAAAACAATGTAAATGATTTGTCTGCTTACAGGGAGCCAGGGTGCAGAGTGTTAGGTTACTACCTGAAAATGGACATAAGGTGGAACCTGTAGCACAACTAACTGGGACAGAAACCCCAATGGTCTAGTGTTCACCGACACCCTTTTGGGGCCCTGGACTTAGAAACGCTAGGGCACTGGAAGGTCAGATAGACGAACTTTGCAGTAGTCCAGGCGGGATAGGATGAAAGCATGCATGAAGGTGTTAGCAGTGGAGCGAGAGAGAAAGGGACAAATCTTGGCAATGTTGCGAAGGAAAAATTGACAGGTTTTAGCAGTGGTAGAGATGTGTTTAAAGAAGGAAAGAGCAGAGTCAAAAATCACCCCAAGACAACGTACAGAGGTTACAGGGTTGATGATTGCACCATCCACTAGAATGGAAAAGGGAGGAGCAGGTCCAGGTTTGGGTGGAAAGATAATTAATTCAATTTTGGCAAGATTAAATTTGAGCTGGCGCTTGGCCATCCAAGAGGAAATTGCCAAGAGACAGCTGGAAATTTGAGACTGTAATTCAGGTGTTAGCACAGGAGCAGATAAGTAAATTTGGGTATCATCGGCATACAAGTGATACTGAAGACCAAATAAATTGATTATATCACCCAAGGAAAAAATGTACAGGGAGGGGGCCAAGGACAGAGCTTTGGGGCACCCGCACCTTAAGCGGGTCCAGTGTAGCTTTTTTAAGGATGGGTTTAATACTGTTTAAAAGAAGAAGGAAAAGTTCCAGAGGACAGGGAAGAATTGAACAGGTGTGTTAGGGCAGGCACAAGGGCAGAATCACAGCACTTAATTAAAGAAGAAGGCATTGGGTCAAGAAAACATGTAGTGAGATGGGAGGAAGAGAGAAGCTGAGAAACTTCAGACTGGGTCACAGGAGAAAAAAAATTCAGAAACTCAGATGGGGACGTAGGTAGAATAATGTCTGTGTCATTAGGAGAAGAGTAATCTGATTGCAGATGTTATCAATTTTAATACCTGTGACACCTGTCTGAGATGTTGTAGATCAGGGGTCCCCAAACTTTTTACACAGGGGGCCAGTTCATGGTCCCTCAGACCGACGGAGGGCCGGATTTTAAAAAAGCCTATGAAAAATCCCTATGCAGACTGCACATATCTTATTTTAAAGGAGACCTAAAGTCAAAAAATAAAAAAACAAGTGATAAAATCCAGAGTCGATTGATTACAGTCACAGCATGAGCTGTGCTATAATTAGCTGGCTCCCGATGCTTCCCCCGATGCCTCCTGCACAGTGCACTGGTTTGACATAGAAGCCAGCACGCAGCTCCTTCTTCTCCTTCCACGGCCTCATACATAATCACGCTCATTGCGGGGAGCGTTCTCTTTGGCCCCCGCACTGAACATGATGATGTTTAAGCCCTGAAACACCCAAGGTGTAACAGAGTGGGATGAGCTGTGGAGCTGGCTTCTCAGTCAGCAAGCACTGTGAAGAAGCGTCAGGGAAATCATTATGAGCCGACTAATTACAGCACAGCTTATGCTGTGACTGTAATCACTCGGCTCAGTATAAGGTAAGTATTTTAACTCTTATTTTTTACTTTAGTTATCCTTTAAAGTAAAAAAACAAAGCAAAATGAGAACAAATACAATATTTGAAATAAACTTTGCTGCCTTCCCCACAACCCCCCTCCCATGCTATGCTGCCTGCCCCACAACCCCCCTCCCATGCTGTGCTGCCTTCCCCCACAACCCCCACACTGTGCTGCCTGCCCTACAATCCT
>WMED01024593.1:0-10346 GCA_019650415.1 Pipa parva | reverse complement strand
TTTTTTTTTTTAAATATGTACTGTATGTTTACTCAACAAACTATATGAAATTATCCGGATCCTGATAGAGTACTGTTAATTTCCAAGAGAAGGAAAATGCTTTAAAATATGTATCATAAAAGCCTAAAAAAAAGCTGTTTTGTAAATGATGAAATTAATAATTTGAAGGAAGATAAAAAATATCAAGGACAAATAAACATCAAAAATGAATGGCAAAAAAGAGATTAGCTTAATTTTCTTTCCACTTTAAGTGGGAATTCTGCAAAGTACGAAGTGAGGTGCGGATCCTTCGGCTCACTTCGCACTGACTGTTATGCGCTCGCTGATGTCCTGCTCGCGGATATCAGCGATCGCTTTAAAGGGATTCCAGTCTCAGTGAGGCGACTCGAGTGGTCTCGCCGAGACTGGAATCCCTTTAAAGTGTTTGCTGATGTCCGCGTGCAGGACATCAGTGAGCGCATAACAGTCCGTGCGAAGTGAGGCGAAGGATCCTGAGCTCACTTCACACTATGGTGAATTCCCTGACTTTAAGATATCAAAAAGGCAAGATGCAATAAATTAGAAAATATTGCTTGTATTGAACATATACAGAAAACAGACGAAGGTATTAATAATCCTTACAGATTATTTTCAATTAAGTGTAAGTATAATGCATGTATTTAAAGGGGAAATCCAGTTAAATTATATTTACCAAACATATATATATTTTTTTATACTTTTCTTATAAACATATGTTATGCAATACAGGATTTATGTTGCCACTAAAAACATTTAATTTAATTGTAATATGTGCACTGTGTTATGTGAATGCACACATACATTATACACTGCATGGCTGGAAGTACTGTGTATATACTTCTTTGCATTATTATACATATCTGCGTAAATCAGTATGTACGGAGAAACCAGGGGCTACAGCAAGCTAGAAGCAAACTATAGTATAGAAGTATCAAAGAAAGAAATACATTTCACTATGATTTGGTTTTATTTGAGTCGAATTTCCCTTTAAATATATTACTCTATATAACTTGTTTCTTTATAGTTCCTAACTACTGTGTATCTTGTATACATTGTACCATCTTGTAGTGTAGCATTGGATATCCCATACCATAACTTTTCTAAGGATGTTCTACTAAGGAATACATTTAAGAAAGGAAATTTTCTAGTCACATGCAAACAGTATTCTGTCTGTCTACTCATACAGTGCATCATAGGAACTGGAGGCGATAATAAGTGATAGCAAACCTTATGAGCCATGCTTTTTCTCTATGAGTCCTTCAAGCAGTCTCCGTATTACTAAAGAGACTTCCAAGGTACTCAGTAGGGGAAGGGGGTTAGTTAAAGGATCTTGTCACCAACTGTAGCAAAATTGGAACCAAATTCAAACAAAGATCCCCATTTTTGCTGACACTATTCGGGAGAAGTGTCATGCATGGAAAGTCTACAAATTCATACAAGGAGGCAGTGTACCAGGGCTGTCTGCTGCTACTGAGGCAGTAAAAGATTTCTAAAACTTACATGCATTAAGTAGCATGCAGGTAATTCGCTTTGAGGATGCCTCTCATTGCTCGGCAATTAACTGCTCTGCTGCAGAAAGCCCTGTTTGCTGTTTTGCAGCATTGCCCCCCAACTACAGCACATGCTACTGTAAGGTCTAAAAGCAAAGATCAAGGAAAGGGTTAATGAAGTAGCAGCGCTAGGATTATGGGCAAGTGACGTGTGCACATATATACCTCTGTGGTCCTATTCACCATCATCTAGGTTAACACATTTGGAAGCAAAGAGAGGGGGAAAAAATGAATGGTTAGTTCACTACTGATGATATGGCTGCCAGAAAGTTTGGGATGAGTGATGAATCGTTTATGGAAAGATTGGAGTGTGAGAACTTTGTAGACAGAAAGGGAAGTCAACTATATGTATAAATGAGCACAAGAGTTTTAAAGGAGGACTATCATATAATAATCCACAAATGTATATATGATTTTTGGAATACTCAGGATTAGTGGTTTTTGAGATAATATATGTCATCAGTGCAAGACAACCTAACAAATGTTAGCACAAACAACTTGGACATGCTGTGAGTCCCAGACTGACAACATTATTTAGCAGGCTGCACCACAGCAACACTTGTAAGTTGAGGTACCATGAATCAATAAGGGATTCTTGAATGAGTCAATGAATTTGAGGGGGTAATTGAGGAAAGTGCGAACTTACCTAGCGATCCTTCGATTCACCTCACAGAGACTGGTATGCGCTCCCTGCTCCTCCTGCACAAGGAGATCTGCGAATGCTTTAAAGGTACTTTGGCTCACCTCGCAACCACTTGAGTCGCCTCGCCTCACCGAAGTACCTTTAAAGCATTCTCTGATCTCAGCGTGCAGGAGAGCAGGGATCGCATACCAGTCTCGGCGAGGTGAATCGAAGGATGGCCAGGTAAGTTCACACTTTCCTGAATTACCCTCTGAGACTCCAGCTGCATTCCAAAGAATGAATGTACTGATGAAAAAAACTTTAATGATGAATACAGAACATCACCCATTTCTGTAATCTAAGGATATGGCTTTGAGTGTGTGAATCTTCATTAAAGACTGCTCTTTCTGTAAATAGGCAGATAATATGAGCGAGTTCATTGCACCAATGAAAAGAATGGCTTACTGCTCTGACACAAAAAAATTATTCATCTCAAAAACCAGAAGGAAAAAAAAAAGTTACCTTTGCTAATTGGTGGGTGTGTATTAATATGTCAGTTACCCTTTAAAAATATTTTAAATTGTTATGATTGTTACAAAATGATTCTGCATGCTTCACAGTGTAGAGAGAGTACTGTGATATTTATAGTGTAGTCCAACCTACAGTCCCTGAGATAAAACTCCCAAATTCCCTGACAACATTAGTTTGTGCTGCATATTAATGCTCAATGGAAGATGCAGACATATTTCAATATAAATATTTTTACAGGGTTTTCTGGTCAGTGACGTAAAGTTTAAAGCTTGCATTTTTCACCAGATATGATTCAGAAGAGTGTATAAGCAAGCCTTTCTTCTTCAGCAGTATACTAACCACATACTCATAAGGTACCATAATATACTCCAGAAGTCATGACTATAGTCAAATTAAGAGATTCAAAGGCACCCATATCTCTGCTGTGTATTTCTGGGGTCTTTATTTATTTTGAAGGGACAAAATTCTATAAAAAAGTGTTTTGTATTTATTAGCCACCTAGTATTAAGTACAAGTGTTAGAATGACAAGTTTACATTACCGATTTTGCAGAATAGTCATAGAAATCGAAGAAAAACCAAGCACTTGGAGCAGATGCTCTCAGCTAATCCTAGCCCCTCCTTCCTTAATCAAGGACTTAGCTCACTAACTGAGCATGCACCCCCTTCTGAAACTAATTAAAATTAACTTTCACTTGCTTCAGGAAACAGTGCAAGGCAGGTCTGAGAAACTGAAAAACTGGAGGGAGACAGGCAGCCTAAAACAGCTCAGAGATAAAAGCTGCTTAGTAATTTAAATGCTGCACACAAGTAACAGCCTGAACAGAGGTACCTGGAGGAGAAGCTAGGATTAGCTGAGAGCCTCTGCTCAAAGTATTTCTTTTTTCTTCTGTTGTTATGATTGTTCTGTAAAATCCATAGGTCTAAACCTGGGATTTTACACTTATACTTAATACTAGGTGGCCTATACAGAGAATGCCCTTTTACATGTTTTAGTCCCTTAATGGTCTGCCTTTGGGGTTGGACTGGAGGATGCTCTAGTGGACATCAGTACAATAAATTAGTAATAGTAAAAAAATGAAGCATATTAGAGATGTGGATGCATTAATCATCCCAATCATGCACACAGTGAGAGTATGACTGTGCAAATTGTGCAGCCATTAGGTACACAAGAATGTGACTGTAAGTGATCACTTAAAGGAACCATCTGAGGAATTCATCAACAGGGCCAATCAACAGTTTCCTTTTACTGGTATCAGGAAGCTAAACTACTGAAAGCCAAACTCTGATTGCTATGGGTTTGCCCTTGTATACAAGTATGGTATAAACAGTATATGGTTGTACATCTTTATAAGATGTAGTCCATTCAGTCAGCTTGTGTTTTTAGTGCTTTTGTGAAGTTACAGGTCCCACCATCCCCTGATAGGTGTGGATCAGCAAAACTTAGATTCGTGAGTGTCAATGATACCTGTTTTACATTGTTATTAATTACGAGTGGGCCATTGAACAAATGGCGTCCTTTCTGCTAACCCTGGCTGTGTAGGGATGATAGCAAATGTATGCATAAAGTCATTTAGCCTTTATTGCATTTTAGCAGAGCAGACATTCCGATTAGCTAAGTAGGTTGGCACATGCAGCTTAAATTAAAATTACAGTTAAAGGTTTAATAGCAAATGAAAAAGGTTTGTACCTACAAATAATACAATAACTTGAAAGTATAGAATTTGCCAAAGCAAATAACAAAACAAAAAAAAAATGTCTGGTTCCTCAGGGGGACGGCCTCTTATTACTGCTCACTTCCTATTTTAATGTCAGCGAAAAGGACTGTGTATATAAACATATTTAGCGATTTACACAAGGTGTATGCATTTAGATTTACTATATAATTTTTTTATTACAACAAATAAACAAACCTTGGACTCGACATCAGCATTGTGGTCATTTTGCAGAAGCAAAGCGGCTGCCTTTGTGTCATCTTTCCTTGCTGCAATATGGAGCGCTGGCAGTCGAACTTTCCCCTTTGTGTCATTTTCAAGGAGGAGAGAAACAACTTGATCATGGCCTTGCTGTAGGGCGACTGCTAAAGGTGTAAAACCATCCTATAGACAAAAATATACAGGAAATTAAGTATAAATGTCTGAGTAGCTCTTTAAATATATGGATGATGTGGACAGACAAAAGGGCAGCTTACAAAACAAAATTATTTCTTTACTGCTCTCGTTAGCTTGCCGATATCTTCTGCTATTGACAAGCACTGCGATCCTCTTCACTTCCTTTGCCTACACTCTGGAACAGGAAATGAACAAGATTGCAGCATTGAGCAGAAGAAATCGGAAATCTAGAGCAAGAGGCAGTGCTGGAGAATAAAAGACCTACTGGTAAGTATTTCCCCCCTCCCCTCTTAAGAATCACCCATAGGAGAAACAAGCCTTTGAGGCAGATATGTATCTTACGAGTGTAGTTTCTCTAGTATCAAAGGGGAAGAAACTCCAGATTCTGTTCCACAGACCTCTAATTACACCACCACTCAATCAGTGAAAGTCTCACCTCAGTTGCAAGGCTCTGGCTCGCCCCATTATCCAGCAGGAACTTGACAACTTCAAGATGGTTCTCCTGTGCTGCCATGTACAGTGGAGTGAATCCATTCTAGAGAAAGTAAAAATAATTGGGTATTTGCTTCAGTCTCACAAGAAATAATTCCTTTTATGTAACTGAAATGGTAACCCACTGGGTAAGTGACAGATCTGATTAAGGCTAGGTTCACACTAGCGTATTGTGATCAGCATATTTAAAAAAAATTCTCCTGTGAAAATACACTGAGAAAAAAACACCAGAGAAAATCCATATATAACAATGCTAATGGATGAAAAGTGTTCACATTAGCGTTGCATTGAGAGCATATTCTGCTAGAACATTACCTGCACTATTTCTTCTAGTGGATGGAACGCAACGTATTTTATGTGACCAGATTAGTTTCAATAGGAATTTAACAGATGCGATCACACACCTCGCAAAAATGCGCTGCGTTTGCAAACTGACAACAGGGAAAGCGCCTATAAAAATTCGCTGATAAAGAAAATCCTCTTCAAATTATAGGAATGGATTCAACTGAATCCAACTGAAAGTAGGAGACATTAGAGGACATTTTTCTGTATTGTCCTTTCAGTAGCTGGCAGAGGTGCTACCAAGTCACTGTTTTGCAAGTCACAAGTAAGTCTCAAGTCTTTGCCCTCAAGTCCCAAGTTGAATCCCAAGTCAAGATATGTGAGTCCCAAGTCCTACAATTTGAGTTTCAATATATATTGCACTATACCTAGTTCCACAGCAGTTTCTGTCCTGTCTTGTATTCTGTCTTGTGCGCACGCACGCACGCACGCACGCACACACACATGCACACACACACGCACACACACACACACGCACGCACACACGCACGCACACACGCACGCACGCACACAGATGCTCAGAGAGAGAGGTCTTTAATAACGTACTTTTTAATCTTTGGGTTTTGAGGAAAGTAGCAAATCTTTTCAAGTCAAAAGACTCAGGTCCAAGTGAAGTCACGAGTTATTGATGTTAAAGTCCAAGTCGAGTGGCAAGTCTGATTACATTTTGTCAAGTCAAGTCATCAAATTTATGACTTGAGTCCAAGTCATGTGACTCGAGTCCACACCTCTGGTAGCTGGTAATCAAATATCGACAATACAGAAAAATGTCCTCTAATGTATCCTACTTTCAGTTGGATTTAGTTGAATCCATTACAGAATGAACTCAGTTTGCAAATGCAGCGCATTTATACACTGTGTGTGATCACAACTGCTAAATTCCTATTGAAACTAATCTAGTCACATAAAATACACCGCCTTCCATACACAAGAAAAGATAGCGTAAGTAGTGTTCTAGCATAATACGCTCTCAATGGAACACTATGTGAACACTTTTCTTCCATTAGCATTGTTCTCTACGGATTGTTTTTTTTTCAGCGTATTTGTGAACCTAGTCTAAAGGGACTGCTTGTTCACGAGATATTTACCTGTCTGTCCATCTTAAATAAATGCTTATTGCAGTGTATATATATATATATATATATATATATATATATATTATTTACTAATTTCCTTTCTTTTCTATTTACAGTCAATTTCTTGCTCTTTCTCTCTCTCCTACTTTCTCTCCAGCAGCTCAGTTTAGAATCCAGGGCTGCGACTATTAGCCGTGGGAATTCTGAATAACCAATCAGAAACTGGCAGGTGTACAATCTCAGAGATTTAACGCCCACTTGCTTTATTCTAATTGCTGTTTTTTGTTGTAAGTATTTTACTTTGTTACAAACATTCCCATGGCTCCATGCTTTATCACACATGCACATTGGCACATATTTGGGCAAATGGTTCCCAGCTGATGAGGGTAATGAATACAGATGCTGAAGCACCATACACCAAAATACATTAAAACAGCCTCAGATTTGTATTGGGGTGCAACCTCTTTATAGTTCCAGCATCCCCACAGATTGTGGTAAGTGTCTTCATTCTCATCCAGGGGGTAGTGGAGCTACATGGGGATGTGTGCTGCTCCACAGTCCAGCCACTAACAAGCATTTACAAAATGATGTAAATTATCCAAAGGATTGTATTATTATTTTGTGACTGATGTCACAAAGCAAAATTGTTTTTTTAAAAAGTCATTTATAAAGTAACATATTAAATGTGAACAACCTGATGCTGTCTGTTAATCATGAAAGAAACACATTTCTGCTTATTACTGAAACTATCAGGGCATGTCCTGTATCTATTTTTGTACAAATGCTGTATATAGTGTGTCAGCAATCTTTCAGGACAAGATCACAGAGGCTGTTACAGGCAGCTTGTCCATGATTACTCATTCATGTGTGAAACTCAGCACAGTAGAAAGTCATCTGGAAGAGTTTGAAGCACTTCCTTCAGCAGCAGATAAATAAGTTATTAAGTGAATGACTTTAACTTTAGGAGAGACTTCTCACCTATGGTAAATGGTATCCACTGCATTTGCAAGAATTCTGATTCAAACAAGGTTCTATGACATTGGGTAAAACTGACTGGGTTGCATGTCTGCAAGTGCCACTGTCATGAAACCTAAAGCCAAGATGAGTCGGGTCACTGACAGCTAATATTTTTACAAAGGGTACTTTGTTTATTTTCTTTTTTTTAGTTGAATTATTATTTTATCACATCCTGAACTTCCCCTTTAATGTAAATCAGAAAATACATTTTCAGGGCCTTTATATAATGAGATTATGTTGCCTGTGTGTATATGTGTCCCCTAAATCACTTTCGTTCACTGTTTATTTAAGATAGCAGTTTTCATACTGTTTTCTGCAGTTAAATTTAAGGAGGAGAAGCAAATGCGTTCATTCTGTCCATACAACAATGCAGTCTGCACTACTATACACAGGATATATACACAGATGGAAATACAAAGTACTCTCCATGCAGCACCCCAGCTTCCATAAAAAGCTTAATGAATATTCATTATCACTTTTCCTCAAGTGCTTTTAGCTCATTTAGGGGACACTCTCTCTTACTCAGTAAAAAAAAAATCTCAATCTTTCCTTTACTATAAAATCTGTATATAAAATAAAAGACAAAAGCATGTAAAGAACAAGGCAACATTAACTCCTCTGTGACTGAGTATTATGCACTGTATATGAATTCTGCTACATTTGTACTCTACCACCACTAGGGGGCTGAGGAGAGTAACATTCAGACTGGCCTGGCTTAGTGCAAATTAAAGGTCAAGTTAAGACCACAGAAGATACTGAAAGTATTTTTCTTTCTGTCTTCAAAAATCACAACCATCTTTTGTGATTAGTGGCCATAACGCTTACCTCTCTCACATTATTAAAATTTTAAAGAGACTCAAACCCTCTTCATACGGGATACCTCCAGTTTATAGAAATGATTAATGCAAAATATGGATGATAGATCCTAACTTCTTCATGTCCACACTGTACTGCACTGTATAGCAAGCAATACAGAGTATGTATGGAAAGCAAAGAAAATACTGCACATGTAAGGGAAAAATTCTTAAAATAACAATCGCTATGGGTTTCATAATTTTTTTAACTTCCCCTTTACTGCCACAATATTAGGCATTATTTTGAGTGAAATTCCTAATTGTAAACCTAGCCATGAGAGAAGAAACCTGGAGGAAGGCACTTTTGGTCATCTGACACACAATGTTTATTGAATAGAAGACTGGATTCTACTATCCCTTCCCATATTTTATCAGAGACATGCTCAGAATGGTTAAATCAATTTACAGATCTATTCGTCTTTACCTGAGATTGTGCGTTGACATTAGCACCATTCGTAACCAGCACCCTTACGACTTCTGTTTGTCCAGCCAATGAGGCTATGTGTAGAGCGGTGTTCCCTTTCTGCAAATAACATATTGATACCAAATCATTTACAATGTATAATATACAAGAATTTACAGCTTTACTCCCCTGTGTAATAAGTAATAATACAGTTGGCATGTATCTTGTTCTAATTTAAGATAAAACACATGGTTAACTAAAATGTCAACACATATTAATGCAGAAGGTTTTACATTTGGCATGGGGGGAGGGGTTAAAAGTCCCCTATTAGTGTCCAACATTTGTTTAACTCTCAGCAATTCTGGAGATAAACATGTTACTAGGCAATACTGAATCAGCTCACTTTACTGATTTGTGACAGTGATTAGTCATTTTATTTCATGTCAAAGGCTGATGACATCATATTTGATATCACTATGACCACTGTTGCCAAAGCCCCACCTGCTGCCTTTACACAAGCATTATAAATATTAAAAATATTGTTGTGTGAATTTCAGAAACTTCCTGAATAAGTTAAACAGAAAAAAGTGTGAACTGAAGAATAATGTAAATGGTGGAGTTTGCATTTATGAAAAGGTAAACGTCTATACATAACGTAAGTGTTCTTGGTTCCGCCCAGACTGACCTTCGTTGAAGCATCCACATCAGCTCCTCTCTGTATAAGTTCGGAAACAATTTCAACATGGCCTTCCTTAGAGGCCAGATGGAGAGCGTTCAGCCCATTCTGAAATGGATACAAAAAAAACCCTCTAAATTCACATGACAATGGTAAAATAAATTCTCTGCAATTTTGACCTTGCACATGTGCAGTATTAATTTAATCCCCCCCCACACACACGCTGAAAATGGTAGCTGGAGACATTCACATCCTCATTGACTAAAGTGCAAATTCACCTGTCTTATTGACGTCGCATAGCCAAAATAGATGCAAATTCACTGCTCACTACTGATTAAGTGGAGAATACACTTGCCGAACAGGCAGACAGTGGTGAACACTGTCGTATGTGTAGTGTGGCATAGTCAGATGTATAGAAGTAGGATGAGAAGTCATGCAGAGTGAGGCAAATTTGACAAGTGAAGGGCAGTGATTTCAGTATCAACATATCCCACTAACTGTATTCTGTGAATATTCTATCAATTTTTGTCACCCTAGGTCAGGGGTCGGCAAACTTTTTTCAGGAGGGAGCCATTTCACTCCCATCTCCGGCGACTATAACCATCTTCTGAGCCGCCGGGGGAGGGAGGCGTGCCCTCTCCCGACCCCATGACCAC
>WMED01024592.1:0-11194 GCA_019650415.1 Pipa parva | reverse complement strand
GTGGTGGAACTTGCACTATTGGTGACTGACTAAATACTTTTTTTCCCCACTGTATGAGCCTTTCTCCCACATGCAGATTTTGTATTAGTCAAAGCAAAATCAATCATGTAGTAGTTACCTAACATAGCAGTCATGCAAAAATAGAGCATACTGAACACTTTGCACTGAGAAACTGTAAAACCCTGCCAAACCTTTCTGCAACCATAACTGTGAACCAAGACTTGTGAAACTCAAATAGTCATTTATTCGTTTTAGGCCAATGAACATTTAATACAGGTATACTTTGTATTATAGTAGCTTGTTTAAGTTAAGTTTTTTTTAAAAATCAGGGGGTGCTCTGATTTTTGATTTTATTTCATTTTCATTGTACCAGCCTTATTTTAAACATACTGGATTAAAGTTTTTTGCTTTTAACTTTTGGAGTGCCGATTTTTCTCATCTAAGTTTTTTTTAACATTACATCCACCGTGCAATTACATGTCAATCCAAAGAAATTGAATTTTTTACTTAAAAATGCTGAAATGAGTAGGGGACTGGAAATTAAAAATATGTAAATACAGTAATACAAATCTCTAAACCTGGGTGATTTTTAACAGTGATAAACTATTAAAATTAAAATAGGAGTGATCTTTTTTTGTGCTTAAACCTGGCTCTACTGCATTTCCAACTGATAACGTGATTATTAAAACCTGTTACTTCTTCATGCGATGATTTTTGATTCTTCGCTCTACTTCTATAACACATTGTTACTTCTGCTAAAAGCCCTATATATCTCTATAACATCACCTGTCTTTCAGCCCTAGGTGAAGGTATGATCTAAAAAGATCCTTCTACTTCATCAAATGCCACTTTACTCATCACATATGTACTAGCAATTGGTTCATTTTTTTATCCCCTGTGTCAGCCAGTTATAAGTAAGGACTATAAAGCTCAAGCTCAAAGCACAGGGTCCATGGTTACTGGGGAGCCCGCTCCACCCCATCCTCAACAAAACATCCTTTTGGGGCCCAAGGTTTACTAATGCAGAGAAAAAAAAACAGGATCCAGGTATCAATAACTCAAGAAGTGGATCAGGAAACCAATGTATCTTAGCAGAATCAGCATGGAAGCTTTTTGTCAAAATAATGCATATGGTAGAGGCAGGCAGCAGGTATCAAGGTCAGGAAACAAAGCATGGTCCAGTACACAGGAATCAAACAGGAGCCAGCTTGGTTAAAAACAGGAGGAAGTGACTTCATATTAATACTGCTGGTAATTTGTGAATAGCCTGTGCAAACTTTTATCAGGTGTGCAGACTCAGGTTTAGCATCAGCCCAAGAGATTGAAAACATATGAGAAAACTGCTTTCATAGTCCAGGTCTCAAAAATCCTATCTATGCGGCTGCTGCCTGAAGTGTAGCAGACTCCTAGGTTCAATCCTAGGCAGGTGGAAGGGAGGTATTACCCATTCCCCAGAAACATTGTGAACTTTATCTATGGATGATCACTTACTGACAATGGCACGTTAAATCATTTAACTACGTATTTCAAGCAGCCTCCCTGGACTTTCGTTTTGTTCTCTTTATGTGTCTTTGGATTGAGGTATTCTTGTATATGGGGAAACCACTGTGGTATATAAGCCTTTCCGTATTTCTAAGTGATGAAATAGCACTTCTTTGTGTGCTCATAACTTTACCCCCCCCCCTCCCCCCTTCAGAAGCACTCTCTCGGGGATCCTAGGGTCTGGATGGAAATATCAAAATTTGATTATTTTCATATATCTCCTTACTGGCAAAGCCTTAGGGGGGAATTCACCAAACTCCGAAGTGAGGAGCGTAGTGTTCGCCTCACTTCGGAGCTTGGTGAATTCCCCCCTTTAGTCTGGCTAATATCTCTTTGGTGGAAAGAGAATTATGTTATTAATAAATGACAAATTTCTGATGCTTTTTCCAATAGTCTTTGATCTACAGCCCTTCTCTTCTCTCCTGGCTCATCAATATAGAAGCATGTTCCTATACTTTTTAGTGCATCTTTATATACCATTAAAGAAACATCTATTTATATATATACTATATAACTATTGTATAAAGTTTTCAAAGAGCAATAATAATGGTAACATTTTGCCATTTTCACGGTGGTGTATTATTACCATTTTTCTCATGATACTGGTTTTCATAATTTCTGCTATAATTCCCATCATTCCAAGTGGCAATAGTGGAAATACGCCTTCATTGCCATTTATGAAATGGAAATATGTCATTTTAATCTACTGCAACTGTCTTATGTTAGGGGGTAATTCAGCATAGTGCGAACTTACCTCCCGATCCTTCGCATCAGCTCGCAGACACTGTTACCCGCTCACTGATGTCCTACACGCGGACATCAGCAAACACTTTAAAGGTATTCTAGTCTTGGCGAGACCACTCGAGTCACCTCGCAAGACTGGAATCCCTTTAAAGCGTTCGCTGATGTCCGTGTGTATGTCCACATTACGAAATATTATCCATGTCATGTTTCATTAATAAAATTAGAGAGGAGGTCCTATTTTGTGTTATAAATATGTTTGTACAAGAAGTCCACAGAGAGTCTGGAGAGACTTAAAACAGACGAGGTGTAGCAGATGATAGCTATCCCATCCTGGGGTGCCCTATGTTGGGCCTAAACATCCTAATAGCTCGCATTTCAAATATTCAACACATTTTTGGAGTTTGCAGATTTCATTGTCACCCTCAGAGGTGGGGAATAAGAGAATCCCTACCATGGAGTGAAGTTTGATGTGATTCTATCATGAGGACTGCTATTAGATAGTGATTCAAACCTGTACTGTTTTTGAATGAGTTATTTGCTCTTAACCCAGTGGATTGCTAGAGCCGTCAGGGAGGCACCTTGACAGGATAAAACTATGCATAGGCCCTGCATTCCAGCTCCTGGTTAAGACAAATTGGCTTCACGAACAGGATCTACCTCTTGTGCCTTTTGCTGTAGAGAAATTGTCATTTTAAGACCATTTGGTGAGTCTCCTTCCCAAGATGCAAATGGTTATGGTTATGTGACAAATTTTAATATCACCAAACTCAGTAACAGTTTAAGATCGGTTTTCAGTTAAAGATTGCCTCGAATTTTTTCTTTATTTACAAGGTAATTGTATTTTTTGAAGAGTGTGCCATCTGGTGGGTAATAATAAGTATAATTATAATATGATGTGTGTGATAACAATCTATATGTAATGCTTAGGCCAAGAAGGGGATTATAGCTATACCCAGGAACTGCTGTTCCCACTAACTCACTTATATCTAGTATGTCCAAAACACTTATGGTGGGTAGAAAATACACACTAGTATAATAATTGGTGGTATGTTTTTTTCGTTAAGGGGTACTGGAATTCTAGGTTTGCTAGGAAGTAAGGGTTCCATCCAGCCTAGCACCTTTTTGTTAAGTGACACAGCTTACATACAGTGGGTGTGGCCTTTTCTGCAAGCGAACCCCCAGGTTGCAGCCCCCAGGTTAACCTCCCACTGGTGGTAGTTGACAGTCACAATCCTTCAGGAACACAGGAGTAGCAGAACTTGAAACTGGATTTAAGGATACTGGATAGTGGAATACAGAAAGCTGGAATGTGGGACACAAACTGGATACAGGAAACTGGAAATCAGGATACAAACTGGACACTGGAAAGCAGGATACAAACTGGACACTGGAAAGCAGGATACAAACTGGACACTGGAAATCAGGATACAAACTGGACACTGGAAAGCAGGATAGAAACTGAATACAGGAAAGGGAAATGCAGGAAACAAACTGGGTACAGCTCAGGGCTTGAGCAGAGAAGCTCCTTGCTCAGGCAAGCACACATAGAATCTGGTAGCTTAATATAGGGCAGCTCTTATTGCAATTGCCTGGCAACAGATTCATGGATAGGTTGAAACTGAATTCCAACTATTACAAACATCTGTGGGAGCCAGGGGAGTTCAACTGTGTTCATAAAATTGGCCTAAATCAGAACCCAACTCAAGACAGAAGAGTGGTTTGATAGCTTAGTGGAGGACCTGGTTCAAATTCTAGGCTCGATGACATACACTTGTTAAAAGTGAACCACGGCTAATCATACTTTTCCTTTAGCCTTCTTCTACCCCAATTTTTTGTGTTTTGCTTCTTCCTTTTCCTGCCATGTTAAGCTCCCTAATAAGCAAAACATCACAAAGAAAACCTTCCCCCCTAACCACACCGAGGACGAAATGGATTTAATTAATTAAACTCTCCCCTCTCCAGTGCCATACCTTCCAAAGAAATGGTGAATTCACTGAGATAAGCCAATTCCCACTTTCATAATTAGGTCTTTTTTAAGTAAGCTTGCCCTTTGTAAGGACAGAACGGTATGGCTGATATGCGGGGCAATAGTCAGCACTGAGAATTTTGGATGCCTGAAAAGACATATAATTACTGAGTGGGCCATAGGAGGTAATGTACAGAGAGCCAAAGAAGGATATCTGGGTTGCTATGAACCATCAAACAAGATTTTGATGCATCTTGGTAAAGGCTGGACAAAAAAAAACAACCTGGGGATTTAGGCTACATTAGCCGCTGACTTAAGGATAAGGCTTTTTGCTTATTTAAAGGCAATGAGTGTCAGTGTTGGTAAAATAGGTAACTAGCATTACTGATTTATCTCTGTCTTTTCATTTTCAATCTCTATTTGGCTCCCACCTGTAACAGAACAGAAGTTAGTAAAATATACAGTTTAATTGAAATTATTAATTTTCTCCAGTGCATTAGCAGCTCCAAAAGATAAGTCCGTAGAAATGAATTAATCTATTACATTTCCCAACTTGGTGGCAGCGACTCTGGCTCTACTTTGCATAAGCCTGTCTCTCTTAATTAACCCTGCGAGTCACAGAAAATCTCCCAGCCGTTCTCCAGCCAGATTGGGAACCAAGATGAAATCTGATTAAATTCTGAGTTAAAGAGGCAGCTCGTCACCTCTCCGGAACATCACATGCAGCAACGAATGTTCAATTTTACTTTCTTACAACTCTTTTCTGTAACCTTCATGTAAAAACACTAATAAACTGCAAGAAAAAAAAAGGAAGAAAAAGCTCTAGAGCACTCCTGAAGGTTAAAATGTAGCATTTATTACTGGTGCTAAAAATAAACTGTGGGTCTACATACAAAAAAATATATATAAATCATCAAAATAGGTCATAAAGCTGAGTCCTGACCAATTCACATTAGATCATATAAGGGTCAGCATTTATCCCAGAGCAAATCACTCTTATAGACAGCTATTTGGTTCAGGGTATTTTGTCACCTAAGACAGAGAGTACTATTTTGACCCTCATATGATCTCCTGATTTGTATATGCTTTAAATACCTCTTTTTTTTTTTTTGGTGATGTTTATTTTTTATTTTTTCACTTTGCCTATGTTCTGAAGTACCCAAATAATTGTTCCTCATTTTTCTACAGGGATGTATAGTGTTCGATTTATAATTATAATAACCTTAACAGATGGTATGGACATCCCTGGAAAATATGGAGAAAGCAAGAGAAGGTATTGGTCTGGAAGAATTGCAGCCGGTACATGAACCAATCTTAGCCTTGAACTGCTTATGGATTTTCTGCCTCTTTTCAAGGCTAGCTATTAAACACCCATTCTTTATATTTGTTGCCTGTGTCTAAATAGAATATTTCACTCAACCATGTTTGTGTTGGTTTTTTTTTTAATCCTCAAGACTCTGGAAAATGTTACAAGGTAAATAGACTGGGTTTGTGAGGTGGTACCCATGCATTTTTACCTAATGGAAAGCTGCAAATCTCAGCAAATAAAAAAAAAAAAGAGACAGTTGAAAATAATTGTTCCTATAATACTGCAGGCTTATAATCGAATGTTGTTCATGGAATGAAAATAACATTTACGAACAAAGACTGAAAAGCAGCGATTTTCTACTAAATACATTTATTAGAGAGCGGGAATGTTTACTGACATTAAAGGACCAGTACTCCTAGAAAAATAAAAACTCATATTTGGCTAGGGACGACAGCACGCGCCCAAATGTTATCTTTAAAGCTAAATTGATAAATTGTGCTCCTTACAGTGTCATTTTATCTTTCCTGAAATAGCAGTTCTTGTTGTGGTAGACAAAATCCACATATTGTTTTCTGTGGTGTTTTAGTTCCTATGCAGAAAGTGCCCTAGAAAACCCAATTTTAAAGTGAAATCTTCTACATATTAGGCACCAATTAGAATGTCCAGAAGCATTGTATTGTATATAATCATTGCAAAAGCATTTTTGAGACATTCATCTTTTTGGTATTATATTGTCCTTCTATCATTTGCAGATTCAAGGAGGATAGATTTTATTATTCATCCCAAATAAATATGTTTTCTAATTTATTGTTATTCTTTTTATTTATTCTATAAGTATTTTTAGTATTCTATATTAATATCGTTTAAAAAGAAAGCTTCACCCAGAGCACAATCTTTTTTTTAACAGTTCAAGGTTATTACATTACTGCTACTAAGGGAATAAATCACATGCCTAGTTCTAAAGTAGATACTAATTATAGTCTGTGAAAAAAATACATTATTGGAGTCCAGGGTTTAGAAGGTGGGGGGAAGCCAAAAAAAGAGTCACAACTGTTCTTATTACTGAGGTGCATATCTTGCAAACTGTAGGTAACAGAGGTGCAGCGCTGTGATCATTTAAATGAACATAACGAGCTCTGCCAAAACAGGTGGCATTATGCCCATTCTTCAGTGTCCTAATCAAGGGTATAACAACAGGGATGCAGTGTTTTTAGTCACTCTGGGCAATTTATAGGTAATAACATTATATTGGTGGAGGGAGAATAATAACAAGTGGCAATTTCAGTCTTTGACTGTTGGAAACTATGTATTCCACCAGGGCCCAGAATCCTTTAGTAATAGCGGCGCGCTGTTATTGCTCAGTCAAATAAACCATGTATTCACAGCCTGAAAATGATGTATGTTTCGTCAGTTCTTTAAATGACTGCTACTTTTTGGCCAGTGACAACAAGATAATGAAGATGTAATTCCAATGATACTCTTGCTTCATCAATAACAAGATATAACAATTATTTACTGACCACCCCACCTCGTATTTCTCTGGCAGATTTGGTAGTCTCCTACATACCTTTGTCCTAACACTTCTTTATACTAACACTGAAACCCTGATTCACATAGTGATTTGCAATTCATGTGAAACATTCTCATGCATATTCCTCCACTTTACTTGGGATCACAAGTCATTCATTCCATCTCTCTGTGATGAGGTCTAGAGAAGAAAGACGGAAAGCGCTTTGTCTTATAGCTTTAATTGTAATAAGGTCATTTCTTTAGACGACTAAAGTTTTTTAATCACCAGAAAATGTTACAGGATCACTTCATGCTAAGTCTAAGGTCTTTAATAGCAAAATGCATATTTAGGAGATTATTCTGTTCTTCAAATTATGTCTTTTAAATTTTTATTCCAGTTTACTTAGAAAAGAACATTACTATTCAGAATTCAATCAATCAAAAAATAGCCAAGGAATTGTACTCCAAGACTAGCTAAATGCTGCATTTCACTTTATTCATAAGCAATGTTTCAGTAGTTCTGTCTTCAGGTGTAGTTATATTTAGATATTCAAAATCTAGGGTAATCCACTCACGATAACTCCAACAATCCCTTGTATTGTGGTGTGCACTTACAAAAATACCTTCCACCACCAAGGCAGTGCTCTCCCTCTGGTATGGGTAATTTGGATACAGATATGGGGGAAACAGTAAACCACACAGATTAAAGAACTACTGCAGTATCTGCACTGGTCAAAAAGCAATAACTGTTCCACATAAGTAATTATCAGCAGTTTCCACAGGCTGACTGCAGGGGGCGCTCTACACTACTACACTGCAGTAATGATCTACACCTGCACCCAGGGAAGGAACAAACACAGCTAGACCAAGCACAACCATAATAACAACTGTTATTTTATAATCTGCTATTCACTATTAACTTATTCAATGGACATTTTTCATATATGCAAATGAGACAAGGTCCAAAGCTCCTCAACATAATTTAAAGGGAATTATTCCAATTATTTAAACAGAAAAGTGTACAAGCAACATATCAGGGATGGTATTACCTTTCCTTCATTAGGTATTTGAAATCAGCTGAACATGTTTGCATGATGCATCTCAAAAACTAACTTAAATGCAATAATACTAGATTACTAGTTACTACTAGAAAAGTAACTTCTTTTTTCACATCACTACCTATTATTGATCTAATTTGGACAATGATTCAGAGAGCAGCAAAAGTGATAGACACTGTTTCACCTTCCCTTTGAATCCCTCCTGATAATGCAGCAGTAGGTGACCATGAATGAGTGCATGTGTAAGGTCGTCTGTGACTTTGTTATATCACAGTATGTTCCTGGTTGTAAGAATGTATGTATATACGAATGTGTGAGAAACGATATATCTGTGCACATGAGAGACAATATGTGACTGCGTAATGGGTATGTGCGACAAATGTGTGTGTACAAGACACTCTGGCGGTTATTGGCTAAAGTCCGAATTGTTCCGTAAATGTGTGAATTCACCAGCTCAGTGGTTCTTAACCTGTGGGTCGTGACTCTTTTTGGGGTCGAATGACAATTTGCCATGGTTCGCCTAACAACCCTTGGGATTGTCACGGATTTTTGATACCCTTTCTCCGTGACCGCGACAATATTTCCTTAGTAAAGTTGCGACTGCGACAATATTCGCATATGATTATGTGAGTATTGTTGCAGTCGCGACTTTGCTGTGGAAATATTGTAGTGGTCGCGACTTTAAAATTGTCGCAGTCACGGATAAAAGGTCACGGCAAAAAAAGGTTGAAATCCACTGCACCAGCTGAAGGCAGTCACAATAGACTGCTACTGTCACAGTCACGGCTTTATAACAAAAATATTTTCACAGTTGTGACTTTACTATGGAAGTATTTTCGCAACTTTAAAATTGTCGCGGTGGTGACTTTACAATGGGAAATTTGTCACGAGCGCAGATTTACTATGGGAATCCACTGTTTGACAACTCGACAGTCAAATTCTCACTTTAATCAATAACCCCCTCTGTGTGAGAGTTAGCTTATCTAAAAGTAGTTGGTGGGTTGTTGCTTACAGGACCGGGCATCAAAGTGTTGGTGTTCTAAATTCTTGCTGAATATACCGTAAATAAGATCCAGTCTGTTGCTAATATCCATATTAAACTGAAATTCATCCTTCTGGTAAAATGATCTGCTGCAAGAAAATATTGAAAATTATATGTGTTCTTAAAATTAAAGCAGTGCCTGACTGAAGTATCTAGGGCCCACCAGAGAAAATGATCCCAAAGGCCTAAGGCCTACATCCACATGTTGTTGTTATCATTATAAAAACAAGAATTAGCATGATAGATGGTAAACAATGGTCAACAGCTAAAACTCAAAAGGGATTCTATGTAGTTTTTGCCCTTCCTGAATTTTCCCCATCGGAATGATCGATATTATGAACTTTCCATAGAAACAAACAGATTGAAATGTTTCAATCAAATTTCTCGATATTGCAATATTGAAAAATTTGCTATCGCAATATTGAATTTTCGATATTGCAGTAAACTAAATATATCATTGTATAAATTACTATTCAATATCACAATATCAAAATTTTCTTCCATCAAACTTATCGATATCGCGATTTCGAATACAGCGATCTTTTCAATTTTATTCAATTTCACCCTCAGTCTGGTGTATGCAATAAATTTTAGTTACCCTTCACTATATTTTTTTCACATTTTGCTTGAAAGATAACATACACCCTTCAAACACAATAACTAACATACTACCCAGATATTTATTCGTCTTATATATTTGTAACTTTAGAGATCTTGTCATATACTGATATGGAAATGGTATGCTTTATCTAAATGCTATCTAGGTGGATTCAGCTAGAGTAAATAGTCTGCTTGGTGTCAAGAGCAATTGGATTTTTCTTCCAAGAGCATAGTAGTAGGGTTAGGGATCTCTTGTGTTATGGAAGTGATCTGAATATTTGTCATATATTGTACAAATATTTTATTAACACTAGATATGTCCAACATATGTTTGTAAAAATATGGCTAGCACTCCAAGGATATTTTAAAGCTCCAAGAGCCTCATTGACTAAATTTTCTGTGAAGTGATGAATATGTCACTAATTCGGGTGACTACAGGAGTCACAAAATTAGGTACTTCTACTGTTGAGTAAGATGCAGAGTGGTGTGAAGGTGCGAATGCGACTAGTTGAACTGCTTTGAATTTACCTGTTTGACTTTGCCACTTCAGACTGGCAAATTGAGGGGTTGATGCCAGAGCTCCAGTGTGCATAAGGCGACTATAGTGGTGACAATGGTGACTATCCTTATTTAAGGATAGTGTCAGTCTCCATTAAATATTCTACTTTAAGGATTTTTTACTATCACTATGAAAAATTAGTATGTTTAAGAGATATCCCTACCTCATATCTATGGATGGTATAATGGCCTCTTTTTGCCGCTGATATCTCTAATGAAGGTGCCAAAGTTAGGAATAGTGGATTAGAGCATTTGAGAAAGGGCACCTGACAGCAACATATAAGATGTATATTCTTTATAATATAATTTGGGGGTCTGCTTCTATGTAGATGTTCTGTAGATTTATAGACACACTTGGCTCTTCAGGGTTTGTTGCATATAGAACATTTGAGTACAACTTTACGTACTGTTTGTAGAAGTAAGCAAACTGGGCAGCTCACCCAATGCTAGTTCAATGCCACCCAAGTCTTGTCAGAGAGTACCTGGGATCCTTGATCATACCACTGGGGAAATGGAGGCTTGAAAAGTGTGATAGTGAAGTATGTGCTTCATAATTTGGGTTATGGAATACTATACTCCCCTATCCCCCTCTCTTCATTTGCCCCACATTGCTCATCTCTGCTCCCCTTCCACTGCAACATTCTGTGCAGTTGCTCCCCCTACCCGATACTGTGCAGCTGTTTTCCCTACCTCTTCCCATGACCCATCTTGTGCAGATGCTCCTTATCCATCCTGTGCTGATGCTCCCTCCCCCATTCTATCCTGTGCAAATGCTCCAACTTCCTCCCCTGCCCAATCCATTGCAGATGTTCCCTCCCATTCCTGACCCATCCTGTGCAGATGCTCCTTACTCTCCATGCCTCATC